>OZ021690.1:30936234-31111022 GCA_963978525.1 Ornithomya fringillina | reverse complement strand
CTATAAAAAAAAAATTGTTTTTCTTTTATTAATTTTTTACAATATCAATATAATAGACTTACCATTTTCGTATAAAAAATATTGCTGAGTCTGTACGTTTGCTGTGAAATATCAATAAAAACTAATACTTGCTGAAAGTCTGAAAGACTTAGAAAGCCTTTAAATGAAAAAATGAGTTTTTATTTTTACATATACATTTACACATGTATTTTTTTTTGTTTATTTATTAGATTTAAATATCTCTTATTTACATACAATAATATCTATATATTCCCATTCTCTAGT
The DNA here is from genome assembly GCA_963978525.1 of Ornithomya fringillina. NCBI lineage: Eukaryota > Metazoa > Arthropoda > Insecta > Diptera > Hippoboscidae > Ornithomya > Ornithomya fringillina. The sequence goes on along the minus strand of OZ021690.1, from coordinate 31,110,737 downwards.
TGATAAAGGAAGGGCTCCAATTCTTTAAGTATTTCATTGAAAAACTTCTCATCATTAAAAAACGTCACAGCCAAATTTTCTTCATCCGGAGTTGAGGTATGTAGAGGTTGACCACATTGAAGCAAATCGAAATCACAATCCAAGCTTGAGCAACTTGAAAAAATTAAAGGTGATCTCGGTAATGCTCTGATGATGTTTTGATCATCATCGTCATCAATAATTTCTATGCTGCAAAGAAATAGCATTAAAAAATTAATTTTTTTTAACATTTTTAAAGTTATAATATTTGACACTTACCATGAAGGCTCTGGAGATATTATCTCTACACTTAATGAACTCTGGGTCTGTTCATTATCCATTCCTCCTTTGTTGTTAAAATTAAAAAAATCAATGATGGGCGTCTGTATGGAAAGACGCCTAACTTTCTCTGGTTCAAATTTATCTTCTGTTGCATCCAATTTTCGCTTTTTTTTTTTTAATGCGAACATAGCATTTAAAAATGCTTCCTTGTTATTCATTATAAATACTGTATATAGTTCACTATTTTTTTTAGTTTTTAATAAATCTATACTTCACAATTTTTTTTTACTTTTTAATAAATATGCACTTTGAAATTCACTATTTTTCCTTTTGGAATGCTGTTTAATAACTAAATTTTGTTTCATCATTACTGTATTATCAATAAGTCAAGTCACACATCAGCATAAAAAGGTTAGTTTCCATGTTAGATAGATAAGACATTTTTCATTATATTGTGAAATAGTGGTTTTATGTGTAGCCAGCCCTTTGCTCAACGCATTGCCTAAAAATGTTTTTATTACACTGATAACCCAATGCATTATTTTTTTTTATGATCTACATAGTATGCTGATCAATTTATGGTTTCAATATGTTTTTTTATTGCCTTGTACTTTCACCATAACTCAATTGAAAATGCATTGCATTGCATTGTATTCTGAATAAGTCAAGTCACAGCATGTTCAGTAGATAAGACATTTTTCATTTTTCATTATATATTGAGAGAAAGAGTGGTTTTTTCTGTATAGCCAGCCCTATGCTCAACATATTGCCTAAAAAAATGTTTTTATTTTATTTGAAAATGATAAAGAAGTATTGATTGATTGTGTTGCATTCTCAAAAGCCAAGCCATAGCTCAAAAAGGTTAGTTTCCATGTTAGATAGCTAAGACATTTTTCATTATATTGTGAAATAGTGGTTTTCTGTATAGCCAGCCCTATGCTCAACATATTGCCTAAAAAAATGTTTTTATTACACACTTTTGTAAATATTTTACTGAACATTACAATTTTACTTTAAAAAAGTTTTTTTTTTCCTATAGTCCCCATACACAGTTTAACCCTAATTCCTCTACATCGTATACTACTTAGAAAATTTTCAAAACCAAAAAATCATTAGGCTAGCAGGAAAATTCACAGAGATCAACATGTTTTCTTTTTAGCTCGTAGTAGCACATGTGCACATGTGCGGCCAGTTTGCTTCAATACATATGTTGTACACACACTTATACTATCTCTTTCCCTTGTATATGCTCTAAGCCTATTGTGTAATAGTTTTCATATCTTAAGTGGCTTTTTTTATTACCGACCCTTTTTTTATTACTTTCACAGATTTTTTATTGCCTTCTCTTATCTCGAGTAAATTCAACTTGAGTGATTGAAAATGCTACTTTCCCCAGCTGGGACATTTTTCTATAAAATCCGTTATTTTCAAAAATCAATTTTTTTCTCAAAAATTTTGGTTTTCGTCCAAAAAATTTCGGTTTTCGTCCAAGATATTCAACATTTTTAAACCCTATTTTCCCCCCTATTTTACACCCTATATTTCCCGGTTCCTCTATATCGTATACTACTATTGGAAGAAGTTTTTGAAAATTCCGAGGCAACTCTTTTACGACTCAGTCCATACTCACCAATGTTGAACCCTATTGAAGGTGCATGGTCAAAAATAAAGTCCCACGTAAAGAAATATATGGGACTTCCAAATCCAACTCCACCTAGAGTAGGCGAACAACGTTGACAAGTGGAGATTGTGCTAGATACGTTCAACATACTACAACCTTTTATGAAAGAGCAATTAATTTAGAGGATATGCCAGTTGGAATGTAATGATACAATTTTCCAATTTTTCACTTAAATTAAGTGTTGTTAATATAACTTAAGAGAATCATTTATAATGTTTTTTATCTGCACCATTTTAAGGTTAAATTGAGAACTTCCAAATTATAATTGAGAACTTGCAAGTTGAAATTGGGAAACTGATGTTTTAAATTGAGAAAACCAAACTCAAATTGAGAAAACTAAATTGAAATTGAGAAAACCAAGTTCAAATTGGGAACTTCCAAGTTCAAATTTAGAAAACCAAATTGAAATTGAGAAATTTAGGTTTTACCCAAATTGAAATTGGAAAAGTGAAGTTTGAAATTGAGAAAACCAAATTGAAATTGAGAAAATCAAAATTGAAATTGAGAAAACGAAACCAAATTGTAATTGAAAAAAATAAAATTGAAATTGGGAATTCAAAAATTAAAATTTTAAAATTTATCTCAATTGAAATTGGGAAAATAAAAATTGTAATTGAGACAAAAAAATTTGAAATTAGTAAAATCCAAATTGAAATTGGGAAAATAAAAATTGATATTGAGAAAATCAAAATTGAAATTGGGAACTTCCAAATTGAAATTGAGAAAATAAAAATTGAAATTGGTAATTTTACATTTGAAATTGGGAAAATACAAATTGAGAGAATGCACTTTAAAATTTAAATTGTAAGTTAAGAAAATTAATATTGAAAATTGGGTTTTTAGTAAATAAGATAAACCAATTTTTATGCTTCAAACTTAAATATTTCATTCCATATATTTTATTCGTATGTAGTAAAAAAATGAATGGATATAAAAGTAAAAATTCTCCAACTTAAAATACATATATACATAAATAGATAAAAAACTTTATAAATGATTTTCTTAAGTTATATTAACAACACTTAATTTAAGTGAAAAATTGGAAAATTGTATCATTACATTCCAACTGGCATATCCTCTAAATTAATTGCTCTTTCATAAAAGGTTGTAGTATGTTGAACATATCTAGCACAATCTCCACTTGTCAAAGTTAGTTTAGCTTCGTCAATAATATTTTCTAAGTACGCTAAACGTTGTTCGCCTACTCTAGGTGGAGTTGGATTTGGAAGTCCCATATATTTCTTTACGTGGGACTTTATTTTTGACCATGCACCTTCAATAGGGTTCAACATTGGTGAGTATGGACTGAGTCGTAAAAGAGTTGCCTCGGAATTTTCAAAAACTTCTTCCAATGAAGAATGGCATGGAGCATTATCGCAAACTACCAATAATTCACTTAATGAATAACCCATGTTTGTAAAAGTTATAAAAAGTCTTTCAATCCACTCGTTGGGATCATGAGATCGAAATGATCCTCGTCGTCTATCGATGCTTATAACGCCAGAAGAACTAAAAGCGCCTATTAAATGTACGTTTGGCCCTTTACTTGATGGACATACTTGGATAGCCCTAGATCCTTGACGTGACCACCCTCGGCCACGACGGCAAAACAAATCGAAGTTTGTTTCGTCTATCCACACAATATGTTTACCCTCAGTGATGTATTTATTGATTTCATTTACGTATTCTTTCCTTTTTCTCTTATTTACTTCATTATTCATAGTTTGTGGTTATTATGAACGCCTTTTACCGTAAACATTCTATCTTTTAAGTAGTTGCTAATAGTGGTTGCTGTAAGTTGAATGTCGTGCACCCTCATAACTTTTAAAGAAAGTTCTTTTAAAGTTATTGAAGGATCATCTTCAACCCATGCTATAATATCATTAATTTGTTCTTCCGATAAAATTTTTGTTTTTCGACCACCTCTTTTATTATACGTAGGCACGTTACTATTAGCCCATCTATGCGATGTACTGTAAGGTATGTTTAAAGATTTGCCTAATTCTGACCAGTTATACTCACCAAAAGTCTGCCCTACGCTATAATAATAATTTTAATCAGAACAAGTATCGAAATCCTGGTTATAATAACAATTACAGATCTAATAATTATATTAGGCAAAATAATAACACTTTCCATAACAATAGAAATAATAATAATGGAAATCAAAATCCTAATTATAATAATAACTGTAACAGAAATTTTAATAACCCGCAATACAATTATCAGCCAAATAGGCATTTTAATACCAATAACATGCATAATCAGAATTCATTTAATAAACCGATGAATAACGTCTTTGCCCCCCGCAATACAGCTCCTCAGAATCGTCCAGAACCCATGGACATTAATAACTTGCTTACTGAACAAATAAGACCTAACAGACGTACACAAAACCAAAATAATAATTATAGAAATAAAAATAATGTTCAACGCAATGCTCAAGTAACAGAAAATTTTCAGGATCATGCCTCAATGGAGGACTTCCCTATATAATTGTAAAATCAAAGACAATCCCACTAAAGTTCTTAATCGATACTGGAGCTACCCATTCAATAATTAATCCGGGACTTTGTAACCCAAAATGGAGAACCCCTATAGAACTTAAAATAATTAAAACATTACAGCATACAATAGAAATAAATGAGACAGTTTCCATACCTTTGTTTAAAGAATTAAGCAATGATAAACAGAGAGTACAATTCTTGGTTTGCCAATTTCACGATGAATATGACGGGATAATAGGAAATAATATCCTCTTACAATTAGGAGCAATGATAGATTTAAAGAAAAATATATTGCATGTAGAAGGTAAAAAAGTACGTTTACAATATAAACATGAAGCCAGGAAGTATGTTTTTAATAAATCAGGAACCTATAAGTTAAACCTGTATACGCAACATAAAGACGGATTAGTCTACATAAAGAGAAAAATGTCAAGAAATAATAAAGTAGAAATAAAAGAAGGAGTATATGAGGCAGAGAACCATGAAGTTAAAGCATTGGTGAATACAAATATCGAACACCCAAACATTGTTAAATTTCCTACATTGAAAATAGAAAAAGCAACGAAAGAAAATTTTCACATATATGATACGGATAAACCTTTGAGAAATGACGTTGGCAAAGAATTAAGAACAGACCATTTGAATAAAGAAGAAAAATATAATTTAATTAAGTTGACTGGTTCATACAAGGACGTTTTTTATACGGAAGATTCTGATTTAACATTCACTAATGCAATAAAGCATGAAATCAGAACAACAACTAACGACCCAATTTTTGTAAAGACCTATAGATATCCTTACATACATAAAGACGAGGTACGCAGACAGATAAATGAAACAATGGAATAATTAGGCCCAGCCACTCTCCATATTCGGCACCCGTTTGTATAGTTCCTAAAAAATTGGACGCAAGCGGTAAACAAAAGTGGAGACTTGTAGTTGACTACAGGAAATTAAACGAAATTACTGTAGATGATAAATATCCAATTCCCAATATTGATGAAATATTGGAAAAGTTGGGGAGAAATATGTATTTCACTACTTTAGATTTGGCTAAAGGATTCCATCAAATCGATATAAATGAAAGTGACATTCATAAAACGGCATTCAGTGTAAAGAATGGACACTACGAGTTCGTACGTATGCCTTTTGGACTGAAAACAGCACCAGCGACATTTCAGAGACTAATGAACAACGTACTGCATGACTACATTAATAAAATCTGTTTGGTTTATCTTGACGACATAATTATTTTTTCCACCTCACTCCAAGGACATTTAGTTTCATTGAGGAAAATATTTCAAAGATTACGAGAAGAATTACAGTACAATCGAAAAAGAATTATTAGCCATAGTATGGGCTACTAAACATTTTAGACCATATTTATTTGGAAGGAAATTTTTGATAGAAACAGACCACAGACCTTTGACATGGTTGTTTTCAGTGAAAGAACCCAATTCAAAATTGGTTCGTTGGCGATTACGCCTACAAGAGTACGATTACAAGATCGTATATAAAAAAGGCATACAGAACGGAAATGCAGACGCTTTGTCTAGAATAGAAATAAATTTACAAGAGAACGCTGACATAATTACTGAAACAGATTGTCCTGTTAACTACTATAAAAATCAGATAATATTCATTAAAACAAACTCTGGATCATTGCGAATCAGAAATTCAGAAATGTTTAATTCGAAAAGGAAAACCGTATACGCGAAAGAATTTGATGAAAGTACCGTGATAACCCTCATAAAGAATCATTTTAACCCAAATAAGCTAAATGCAATACATATAACAGACGAAACAATTTTTGACAGATTCAAGGAAGTTGCTTTGCAACATTTTAGTAATAATCACAATAGAAATTTTAGAATACTGAGATGTAAGAAATTGTTAAGAGATATCACAGACGAAAATGAGTTGACAACATTAATAGAACAAGAACACAAGAAAAATAATCATAGAGGAATAAATGAAAATCTTGCTCAACTGAAAGAAAGGATATATCATCCACAATTAAAGCGACGTATTGCACAATATATAAATAATTGCGACATTTGCAATAGAGAAAAGTACGACAGAAACCCTTTAAAATGACAGAAACGCCTAACAAACCAAGAGAGATAATACATATAGATGTATTCTATAGTCTAAATAAAACATTATTTTTGACATTTGTCGATAAATTCTCTAAATATGCACAGGCATATAAAATCCAAAATAGATCTTGGACAGAATTCAAATTAACTCTGACCCAATACTTAGGATCATACGGACATGTGGATAAGATAGTTGTGGACAATGAACTAGGATTCAAAGCATTACCATTGGTAGAATTTTTAAGAGAACAAAATATAGAAATACATTACACTTCCAATAACAATCATACGTCAAATGCCGATGTCGAACAGCTACATAATACAATAAATGAACACATTAGATTGTTAAGAACAGAACAGTTAACAGAAAATGACTTAGAAACAGTCGAAGAAAAAATCTATAAAATCATTATGTACTATAACAATTCAATACACACCACAATAGGAGTAAAGTCAATCGATTTTGTAACAGGAAATACAAGCCCAAATGATTATCCTGCTATTAAAGAAAAAATAGAAAAGACTAAGGAAAGAATAATAAATAAACTGAATGAAAAACGTGACGATAATGAAATTGTAGAATTGTAGAATTGTATATAAAAGAAGTTAGAGGAGGCAAAAATTATGCCAAGTTCAGAAAGGTAAACGTACGCAAGTTAGACGATGATCATATAATAACTGCTAAGGGACATATATACTATAAAGGACACATTAAAAGGAAAAAGAAATTCACTGATACAAATGAAAGAGTATACAATGACGATATAAGAGGAAATGAATAAACACACCTATAATGGTAAAGTCGCGTACGAATAGATAATTGATCAGTTGATTGTAAAAGAAAAATAAAAAGTAAAAACTAGAGTTTTCGGGACATTTATTTGACTCCTTTTCTAATTCTTGCCAAACTGATGTTATATTTACAGACTTCAGTAAAGCTTTTGATAAAGTCAATCATGACCTTTTGATTATGAAATTGTCAAGGATTGGTTTTCCTGAATGTCTTGTTAAATGGTTTGCATCGTATTTATCTGGCCGTACCCAGCGCGTATTATTCAATCATACTTATTCGTCAGCTATATCCGTTACTTCCGGAGTTCCACAAGGCAGTCACCTTGGTCCTTTATTTTTTGTGTTATTCATTAATGACTTGCCTAATGTCATCCGCTATTGTAATATACTGCTGTTTGCGGATGATGTTAAATTGTTTTATCCCATTCATGATGAACTGGACGTTCAAACTCTTACTGATGATTTGCATTCATTAGTACGTTGGTGTGATACAAACTTAATGTCATTAAACATTGCTAAATGCAAAAAAATGTCATTTTGTAGGACCGGTCCAATCAATTATTCTTATTTCATTAGTAACCATTGCCTTGAAAACGTAACTTCTTTTGTCGATCTAGGTGTTTTGCTGGACCCTAAATTGACATTTAATTTACATATTAATTCTATTATTAATAAGGCTAAAAGTACCTTGGACTTCATCAAGAGGTGGTCGAAAGAATTTGATGATCCCTATATAACTAAAAACTTGTTTATGGCGTTAGTTAGACCGACGCTTGAGTACGCGTCAATTGTATGGTCTCCTAGTTATTCCTGTCATATTAATTCTATTGAGTCTGTACAAAAACTATTCCTTCTATTTGCATTGCGTGGCTTGGGATGGGATGTATCTATACCTCTCCCCCCATATGAAAACCGTTTGAAATTAATTAATCTTTCATCGCTTGAAAAAAGAAGGAAATTTTTAGGTATGTGCTTCATGTTTAAGTTAATTAAGGGTGATGTTGATTCATCTTATTTATTAAATAGAGTACAATTCAATGTACCTGCACGTTTTACTAGACATTACATTCCAATACATCTTCCTCTATGTCGGTCAAACTATGAACAGTTTAGTCCATTCCTTGTAGCCTGCAGATGCCTATGTGAATTTTATCCTAATATTTGTTTTTCGGATTCTGTAAATTCGTTCAAGAAAAATTTTTTTAACATGATTTAATGGTTGCCAGGCTGTAACTATACATGTATGCATTATGTTTTTATGTAAATGCATATATATATATGTATATATATATATATAAAATTTTTTTTTATTATTATATTATAATATAATATTTACATATATATTGTTTGTATTTGTTTTTTATGTATATATTCTCTTAAGCTGTTGCGGCGGTTTGCTGCTGCGGTTGTTGTTGTTGTTGTTGCTGATGCTGATGCTTGCAGCTTTAAATTTTTTACTTAATTTTAGTTCTATCTTTATTACTTGCTCAATATAATAAATATTGATTTTATTGATTTATTATTTATTTTTTAGTATATTTATTTTAAAGCATTCGCATTTCTAAGCTTTACTTTTGTACATATGTATAAGTTTAGTTGCATTAATTAACTTTTTTATATCTTGAATTGTATCTTGCACGTTATTGTACATTCTTAAATTTAAGTTTACGATTTTATAAGTGAATTTGTAATTATATTATTGGCTGCTCATGAGCCATATCTGAATTGTAATAATAATAATAATAATAATAATAATAATAATAATAATAATAATAATAATAACCCTCACCAAGGGTTACATGGCCCATTTTAAAATGTGATGATGAATGTTGAAAATGAAGCCTCTTTCGAGCGCCGTTACGGTCGGGTCCGGCGCGGGACACAACAGCCCGACCAAGGCAATGACATGGAAACTGATGCAGGAACATCGCAAAGGCCAGTCGATGATGTTTTACGGCGACATGCTGTAACTAAGGCTGGAAAACCGAGGCAGCGCATACAATGGACCGAAGAAATGAACACCAACGTTATGCGTTGTTTCCTCAAGGCCACAAAATTAGGCACAATACAAACCGGATACAGGGAAGAACTACTTAGATTATTCTTGGAAATATATCCTGAACTAAGCGGAAATATAACATCGCAAAGACTAGCAGATCAAAAACGACACATTATATCTAAAGAGAAAATATCGCAAGTTGAAATAGAAAATCTAAAATCACAAGTGGCAAACGAACTATGTGTAGAGGAAACTCAACAACAACAAAACGATAGCGGCGTAACACAAGCATACCATTACAGCTCTATGACCGAACCAAATGCCATTGACAGAGAAGGCGAACCAAATGCAACTGATAATGCTGAAGTACCTGACGACACCCATCTTACAACCACAAGTAATATCACCGATGATGAGGAAGTCGCACAATTACAAACAACACTCCAAGAAAACATTGAACGCTGGAAAAATACCTCAATTGCAGACAGAGACATACTCCCAAAGCTCGCAGCATCACAAAAAACAGATAGGCTCATAGAAAAAATCAACATGCAAGTTCTTCCACAAATATGTAACACCATAGCAACGCTTGAAGACCTACACCTAATAATATATGCGTCTGCCGTCACCATATTACAACTAAATGGGCAAAAGACATATAGCTCAAGCGCGTATAGACAAAATGAATCAAAAACCAAAGCGAAACCCCGGTGGCAAAAACGATTAGAAAAAAAAATTGAAGACTTAAGAAAAAATCTCGGCAGATTAACACAATACGCCAATGGAAACAGGTCCACAAAAATATTAAAACATGTCAGCAAACTCCTACGAAATAACAACCACACAACACCTGAAATTATTGACACTCATAAACAGAAGCTAGCTGTATATGCAGCAAGACTAAGCAAATACACTGAGAGCCACAGACGTAGGAAGGAAAATAACACCTTTTACAAATCGGAAAAAACATTCTACAGACAACTATCAACATCAAACATACCCACCGAGCCACCGACAAGATCAGAAATAACAGAATACTGGAAAAATATATGGTCCGTACCAGTAAACCACAACATAAATGGAGTATGGATCGAGGAAGAAAGAATAAAATATCACAATATACCTACGCAAGAAGAGTATAAAGTTGCAATTAATGAAGTAAAGGAAGCTGTCAAAAACACCCACAACTGGAAAGCACCAGGAACAGACAAAATAACCAACTTCTGGTATAAAGCTTTCTCTGCCACGCACCAAAAACTAACGGACATAATAAACCAACTCATAGAGCATCCTGAAAAAACCCCTAGGTTCTTGACGGAAGGAATCACATACATCAAGCCAAAAAATATGCAAACAAACAACCCAGCCAACTACCGCCCCATAGCATGCCTACAAGCATTATACAAAATCATAACATCAATAATAGGCAAAAAGATACATGACCATCTAACCACATACAACATCCTAACCAATGAACAGAAAGGCTGCAAGAAAGGAAGCTACGGCTGTAAAGAACAACTGATAATTGACGAGGTGGTTATGCAACAAGCATACAAAGACATACGAAATCTTCATACATGCTACATCGATTATAAAAAAGCGTTTGACAGTGTACCACACTCGTGGCTAATAGAAACGATGAAAATATACAAAGTCCACCCGAAAATAATCAAATATATACGTTCAAACATGGCTCGATGGACAACGAAAATTCATCTAAACACGAACAAAGGACCCATACAAACAGATCCAATAAACATCAAAAGAGGCATATTCCAAGGCGATTCACTAAGTGCCCTATGGTTCTGCATGGCGCTAAATCCATTATCAAACATGCTAAACAAAACATTGTACGGATTCAAAATAAAGCATAACAAACACGCATTACATAAAATAAACCACCTAATGTACATGGACGATATAAAACTCTATGCTCCCACCAAAGAAGAGCTAAACAGATTAATGAAAATAACGTCACAGTTTAGTACAGATATAAAAATGGATTTCGGAACTAGCAAATGCAAAACACAACATGTAGAAAGAGGCCGCTGGATATGTACAGAACAAATGACAATCGGAAAAGATGCACTTGATGGCATGGAAGAAAACGAAACATACAAATACCTAGGATTCCACCAAAGCATAAAACTTGATCACACGAAGATCAAAATAGAGCTACAAAATCAATATACGAAAAGACTTAGAAATATCTTAAAATCGTACCTAAACTCCCGAAACATGTTCAAAGCAATTAACACCTACGCCATACCCCTACTTACGTACTCTTTCGGAATAATAAATTGGACACAAACAGATCTAAACAACATCGAAATAAAAACACGTAAAATGATGTCCATATATCGCAAAAACCATCCCAATTCGTGCAAAGAACGTATCACGTTACCAAGAGGAGAAGGAGGCAGAGGTCTAATAGATATTCACAACCTTCATAGTAAACAGAAAAATAGCCTCAGAAACTATTTCCTTACCCATCAAGAACCACTCCAGAAAGCAATAGCCACAGCAGATAAATATACACCACTTAATATCAGTGCCAACATCGAAGACAGTCTGCAAACAATCCCCGATAAGCTTCTAAGATGGACACAAAAAGAGCTCCATGGTAAACACCCAAAAAACGTAAAAGAACACCATGTTGACAAACAAAAAACATACACGTGGCTAAAGAAAGGATATCTGCAACCTGAAACAGAGGGGTTTTTAATTGCTATTCAAGACTACGTAATAAATACAAGAAGCTATAGAAGAAACATCATCAAAGATACAAATACAACGGACGACAGGTGCCGTAAATGTCGTACGACGGCCGAAACCGTCGATCACATAGTATCCGGATGTCCACTACTTGCAGGAACCCATTACACCGAAAGACATGATCAAGCTGCAAAAATACTACACCTAGCAATAATAAACACATACAACATAAAACAATATAATGTGCCGTACTATAAGTATGTCCCAGAACCAGTGGTTGAAAATGATACATACAAAATATACTGGGACAGAACTATATTAACCGACTCAACAATTCCATACAACAGACCAGATATAACAATAATCAACAAAATAAACAAAACAACATACATCATAGACTTCAGTGTACCCTGCGACAACAACGTACACAAGAAACATATTGAAAAACTAACAAAATATGAAGAACTGGCAACAGAAATAAAACGAATATGGAAACAAGAAAGAGTCGTAATTATACCATTAATAATATCTGCTACAGGCATTGTCCATAAGGACTTCGCAGCAGGTCTCAAAATGATTAACATGGAAGAAAAATTATACCATCCCATGCAAAAAGCTGTCATATTAAAAACCTGCAATATAGTCCGGCGATTTATAAATCAATAGCAAAGTACCTGAATAAGTGCAACATCAGATTGATTAAACAGCGTTCTTGACTTGCAGCTAGCTGCCGTCAATTACAAAAAAAGACCCCTGAAGACCAACAGGGAGATCATGAAAATGAAATAATAATAATAATAATAATAAATATCTATATAACAAATACAATAAATAATCTATGAAACAAAGACTTGGTAAGGTGTTGTGTGAATGCTAACAGAGCAAAATAAAAGAGCAGAGTCCGAATTTTCATTTTAACGCTTTATTGATTATGGCAAAGTTAGTCGAAAATATACAAATTTTCGGCATTATTGGGGATGGGCTTTGAACCACCCCAACTGCGCTATGGCCCCGGCTAGATCCCGTACGGCGGCTAAGGTACTTTTGCGAGAGAGGCATAACATGCCTACGTTGATCTTGTACCCGATCTTCTCTCTTACGTTGTGGCTAACACGCGCACACGATAGTTCTTCCTCAAGGAGGAGTCTTATCAGTTTTATCCCTCCACTGGACTGCAAGAGAGGGAAGATTTCATCATCTCTGAGGGAAACCCCCCAGTCCTTTAAGAAACCTCTTATTACTTCCAAATCAGCTGTTAAAGCGTCCATGTCTGAAAAATATAAATAAAATGAAGAAAGGAAACGAAAAAGAATGCACAGCAAACCTTCTCAATCAGCTCTGTTTATAGGGATGACTGTAATGGAATAACCAAAACGAACTTAATTTATACCCAAGAAAAGCTGAATCGAAAAATAAAAATCAAATGAACACGATAGACCAAGACCAAGTCAAGTTCTAGGAATCCAATGGAGTACAATAAAACTCTTATACATCACATTCCTGTACGTGCATATTTCTCTGTAATAATGCACTAAAATACATTGCAAATCCAAAAGAATAGAAAAAAAAATATATATATATACTGACGAAAACAACGGCATGATGAACGGGCATGTTACCTTGCAATGTTAACATGTACAAATGTTCTTAATGAACTTATAATATAGAATTAAAATGAATAAATAACAAGTTAGAGAAGTTCGGTTAAGACCGAAGCTTAAATACCCTCCACCTTTTATAACCCTCTAAAAATAAGCTCCTATTGCCATATTTATGTATTTCATGTACTTACGCAAATAGTGCTTTTTTTAAATTATAGGCGTTTGCATTGTTCAATCACGCCCATTTTTGGCACAGTGTTGGATAACGGTAGCACTTATATATGCACCAAATTTCAACTTGATAAGTATAGTATTGTGCGATATATAATTTTTAAAAGATACAATTTTTTCGAGGTATGATGAGATTTTCGTTTATTGTGGGCGTGTCTTTTGCCCAATTTCAATACGGAACAGCGAAATTGAACTAAGAATATGTATGCAAAGTTTCAATTTTATATCTCAAAAATTACGACCGTGAGAGTGCCAACAACAGACGGACACACGGACGGACATGTCTTAAACGATTTCTCTTTTCATGCTGATTAAGAATATATATGGTTTGTGGGGTCTCCGACGCTTCCTTCGATGTGTTGTAAACGGATGATCAAAATGAATATACCCTCTTCCCTAAGGTGGAGGGTATAAAAAGATTGATATAGGGTACATAGATAAGTAAAGAAATTTCATGTTTATAAACAAAAAATAATAACGTAGGTTGACGCATGAATGCATTAATATGTTTATGCAATCGCAGCAAAATCATAGAAATAGGTCAAAAGATACTGATATACACGCAAATGTGCAATCGCGACAGAATAAAGAGACAAAAAGAAAAGTAATAATTTTGCAGAGTTAACTGACCAACTTCAACGTTAAAAGAATAGGAAAGACAAATATTTTATTTTATTTGAACAAATAAATGACAAATAATACAACAAAATCAAATATATTGTTTGTGATAACTGAATTCTTTAATATACATAATAATAAAATATAATAAGCTATATAATAAAAAAAAAAAAAAAAATTATGAGAGTCATTCTCTTCCAGGAATGCTACCACAGGTTATAATTCTTCTCTCGATCCTACAGTCATATTTGACGCAATATGTTGAATATCAGCACCTTACAAATAATCATGGTTATCTCCCTGTAAGACAGGATGCGGTCAAATTAATTAATAATTATGATAAAATAATACACCTAATAAACATAACCAATGAAGAAACTATTAATAATTAATCAATAATAAATCTATACTAATATTATAAAGAGGAAAGATTTGTATTTTTGTATTTTTATATTTTTGTATTTTTGTATTTTTGTATGTAACGAGTAAACTCAAAAACTACTGAACCGATTTCAAAAATATTTTCGCTATTAGAAAGCTACATTATCACTGAGTAACATAGGCTATATTTATTGCCAAAAAATTTTGGGGATCCCTGGACATTCCTACTATTACTAACCCAAGGTGTAAAAAAATTAGTCATAAAATATCTTTCATCGAATACGCTGCGGAAAGTATTGATGTTAAAACAAAAAAATGTTTTACAATATTATAGAACATATCAATATCTACAAAAAACTTTCCGAGACCATATGTCCAACTATTGTAGTTATGTCACTATAACCCCTTTTTGTACCCACCATTGATAGTAATATTGCCATACAAACATTGCATTCACATGTACCCAGACAATTAAGAAATTAAGTATTCACAATAAGTATTTCACAATATTTAAATAGTAGGGAAATCTGACAACGGCATGTGTGAATACCACTCCTGATGCATCACTAGGTTTTGGAGAGGATTTTTGGCCAATACTGGATTTTCGGACCATTTTTTTAATGAATTTCGAATAAAAGAAGCATTTGTATGGAATTCTAAGAGCATATGTTACGATTCCCACTCCAGACGCAACACCAGGTTCTGGAGAGGATTTTTGGCCAATACTGGATTTGCGGACCATTTTTTAATGAATTTGGAATAGAAGCAACATTTATATGGAATTCGAAGAACATATGCACCACCAGGTTCTGGAGAGGATTTTTGGCCAATACTAGATTTTCGGACCATTTCTTAAAGAATTTGGAATAGAAGCAACATTTATATGGAATTCTAAGAGCATATGCACCACCAGGTTCTGGAGAGGATTTTTGGCCAATACTGGATTTTCGGACCATTTTTTTAATGAATTTGGAATAAAAGAAACATTTATATGGAATTCTAAGAGCATATGTTACGATTCCCATTCCAGACGCACCACCAGGTTCTGGAGAGGATTTTTGGCCAATACTGGATTTGCGGACCATTTTTTAATGAATTTGGAATAGAAGCAACATTTGTATGGAATTCGAAGAACATATGCACCACCAGGTTCTGGAGAGGATTTTTGGCCAATACTGGATTTGCGGACCATTTTTTAATGAATTTGGAATAGAAGCAACATTTATATGGAATTCGAAGAACATATGCACCACCAGGTTCTGGAGAGGAGCAACATTTATATGGAATTCCCGCTTGCAACATTCGGAAGGAAGCGTCGAAGACAACACAAACTTTATATATTCTTGCTCAAGATCAAAAACTGAATCAATTTAAACAATGTCCGTCCGCGTGTCCATGTGTTTGACTGTTCCTGACACTCTCACGGCCGTAATTTTTGAAATATCGAGCTGAAATTTGATACACATGTGTTAGGTGTCTGCAGGCAGGTTGTAAGTAAAATCGGGCAATATCGGTTTAAAAAATTTCAGAACCTAGGGGAGGGCATAGGCAACGTTTCATCCCGCGAGATAACCGAATTCCACGCGGGTGAAACCGCGGGCATCAGCTAGTAAATAATAAATTAATAATAAAAGAAAACATAAATAACCTAACACTGTCTGTGAGCAGGCCTAAACCAATAATAAAGACCGTATCCAATAATTTGATTATTTTAGAAACAAAAATAAATAATTTGATACCCAAATATAGAAGCAGGAGAGGGTTAGCGAATTTTGTGGGCAAGGGATTGAAGTATATTGCAGGCACAATGGACAGTGACGACGAAAAACAAATTTACGAAACATTAAAGAATTTGACAAGTGATACCGAAAACAATGAATATAAAATCGAATCATTGATAAGCTTTAGTAGTATTTTGTCTGACCAAATCCAGAATATAACGTCACATATCAATAATCAGCAATCAAGGGTCGCTGGTTACATTAACAAATTAAAAAATATATTGGCAAATAGAATAGGCCACACAGAGGACGAAATAACTTTACTGGAACACATCTTTCAAATTAACAATGACATTACATTGTTGCGTGACCACATAGACGACATAACCCAAATTCTTTTTACTAGTAAACTAGGGATAGTGGCACCCAACATACTGACAGAAAACGAGTTAGACATAATTAACGACATAGATGCTTATAATAATTTGAAGGTCACTGTTAGAATCCTTGACAAGATCTTGATCATAACAATTTCAATTCCAAAATTCGAAAATAACACTTACACTGAAATAATTTTTGTGCCCATACCTAACAAGGATAGTAAGTGCATACGACTCTCTAATGAAAAGATATTATTGGATGAACAAAATAATATATATGATGAAAAAGTATATAAAAAATTGAAAAATAATCTAATAAGTATAGAAGATAATTGTTTATCTAATATAATAAAAAATAATGAGGCAAATTGCCAAAAGAAATTCTGTAATGAAACCATTATTAGAGAAATAAATTCAGGATTCTTGATACTTGCAAATTTTAATGAAACTGTAAAAACAAATTGCCACAAGAAACAAACACAATTTGAGGGAACATTTATACTAAAATTTTTCAACTGTTTCGTGAAAATTAGAAAAAGAAATACATATTATGTAATAAAAATTCATGATGAAGTAATAATACCACAAATGTTAATAAAAATAAAAGAAAATAAAATTGTGAATTATAGCGATTTAACACTAAAAGAATTAGCAATTAAGCAAATACATTATGAAAATTCACTAAGTAAAACAATTACAGAACACAAAACCACTAAAATTGTAAATATGGGAACGGACGCTGTAATTTTTGTTATGATATTACTATTGATATATATTTTATTTTGTGGAAGAAAGTCCGCAGTTCTCCAAATCTCGCCGGAGTCTCGATCTAACGGTGGGGGTGTTATAGTATTGCCTAGAGACCCTCCTGTAATATAACTTAACATATGTATGTAACATGTATGTAAGCATGTACATAGAGTGCACATTGTCCGGTCGACCATACCAAATAATCAATGCGTTGCATTTTTGATGTTCAAGCAAATTGTAGCGGTATCGCTAGACGGTCACTTGACACTTGTGTAAACGGCAAAGTGGCAATGTTCCCATGGCCTTGATTTGTTAAGAAGAATATTTGCTATTCCAAAGAATAGCATATAGCACAAATATGCAAGTATGCATTTCCAAAACATAATTATTTGGAAGAGATAATAAAAGTGCTTATTTTGCAGATGTGTTGTTTCGACAGGTGTCCAACCAACACATCATAATAACATAAACGCACAAACACATGTATGTACTAAGCTTATAAATATAAGAACACAATTAGAATTAAGACACTCTTGAAAACTCACTCCGTGCTAAAAACATCTAAATAAATAGTGAATAACTTGAGTCAATAAAACGTTTTATATTAATAATAAAATATAGTTTTTTTTATGTTTAAGAATTATCTTAAACAAAACTGTTAAGCCGTCGGCGTAGGGTATCTTGTCCAATTATTTTAATACATAAGGGAAACGTTTTAATTTTTAAAATATACATATATCTCCTTTCTCTTTATTGTTTTTACAATAATATTATGCAGGTACTCAAATTTGCAATTATGTACTACTTTCAATATTTTGTTGCTTCACCCTACCGCTCTGGCCACACTCTCTGCTGAGTTAACAGGATGTACGCCCTGTCCAACTCGTCTCTAGTGCAACTGTACAGACGCTACGTCCTGTACCCTCAATCACACACTATTCTTGTACAGATACTACGTCCTGTACCTTAGCTCGCACACTCTACTTGTATAGACGCATTACGTCCTGTACCCTAAATCGCAACACAGCTGTACAGACACTACGTCCTGTACCTTAGATCACTCTCTATAATTGGGCAAACGTGTTACGTCCTGTATTCTTGTTCACACACTTTATATATTGTAGTGTGCAAATAAAATAAATAAAAAACCTGTTCCTAGGTATGATTTAATTTCACTGTAATTGTATTCTCATTCTGACCTTAACTTTAATAGAAATTGTAATTATATTTTTACTGACGTTAACTTTAATAGAAATTGTAACAGTATTCTTACTGACCTTAACTTTGTGACGGAGGAAAATCGCTCACACAAATCCTACTGGTATTATAGTATATAAATAGTTGATACTTATTTACATATAGGTATATTATACAATTTTCTCGCATGCTATAAACGTGTATTGATAGAATTGTATTAGTTGTTAAGTTATTTAATCTGGCCACTCCACTCAATGTCCACGTCATCATACTCGGGTCAATATACGACAACTACCGATTCCAAGATCTACGTGGCAAATGCCTTCTTGTCTAATCGACAAAGATGCTCGTTCTCTTTTGTCGGTGAGCTATACAAGCGTGAACATCGATCCAGAGTTGACTGTGAGCTACGCAAGTGTGAACAACGATAAACATCGACTTTATTTTTGACTGTGAGTTACGAAAGTGTGGACATCGATTAAGATCGATTCTCTTCTGCCGTGGGCAGTACAAGCGCAAACATCGAGCTATTTGCCAGTAGCTGTGAAAGCAAGAACAATCAAGCATACAAAGGGAAAAGGACCAGTTATAAACTCAAAGGAAACAACACTGATATGGTGGTAAGCACCTATCAGACTATATTCTAGCCCCAAGTTGAATGATCCGAGAGTTGATGGTGACAACCCTCAACAGAAGCTGGTTAGCTATATTATATTCGATGGTGACAGGTACCTCGAAGACCAGTGAGGAGTGGAGGGCTGGATAAAATATAGTCGATGCACCAACTTAGTAACTAAGCTAGGGTTAAGAATTTATTGAAGAAATAAATCACTGAAAGAAAATTTCAAAGCGAGCGTTCCCTATTATAAATAAATGTGCAAGTCACCCTGAAAACCGACGGCTTCAACCCAGGCCAAGAAAATCTCGTTACAACTTTAATAAAAATTGTAATTGTAACACACCTTACACACATACATAACACTCACACTCACTTCCGAATAAATAACCTAGTTTAAGTTTATGCTTACTAATCAATTCTTTGTAATAATTTTAATATATAAGAAGAGAAATTTTTCAAATAAAAACAGACTAAAAACTCAACTTGGCTGAATACATATTATTGAAAACTTAAAATCAATAATTGTGAAATACCCTGCGATTCGCGGGATCCTGAAGTTGGGCGTTGAGCGACGACCACAATTATTGATCATAACAAAAATAATAAAAGTAACAAAAAAATTTAATAACCATACTCCTTTTTGTATTACTATACACTCATTACATAACATGGCGATCCTGCCAAATTTTTTTTTTGATCCTGCGAAATTTTTTTGATTCTGCCAAATTTTTGATCATGCCAAATTTGTTTTGATCCTGCAAAATTTTTTTAGATTTTACCAAATTTTTTTCTGATCCTGCGAAATTTTTTTGATCCTGCCAAACATTTTTTTTCTTTTCGTTCCGGCACATCCTGACAAAAGATATACCATATGAAGGCTGACACCACTACTGCCTCTCGGTCAACCAACTCGCGGATACCACCATACATACCGACTAATACCTTCCGGTCAAACAACCAGCAGATACCATCATACATACCAACGCTTATCCCCGGTCCCAAACCCCTGACGATTGAAGAATATAGGCTAAGACAGAATTACGCTAAACAGGCTAAGGAATTTGTGCCGCATAGACCACAAAGAAAACCTGGTGACAAACGAATTAAGCACGACAATAAGATTCTACAATCTAATAGAGAATATCGCGACAGGCAAGACAAAGGAAAGGATAATTGATATATTAAAAAAGGAAAGACAAGAATGGGCTCGACAAAAAGCAAACAACAAGAAGAAATCACTATATATAACAGCAACGTCGGAGAGACTACATATGCAAATTAGACTAAGAAACATTAACATTGGAAATCCATGCCGACAATGAAGATATTATATTGCCAATGGAATCAAACAAGCCCAAAATAATCACTATACCACCTACATCAGAAATTATACACCCCATAAACATAAAATTAAAAGAAGATGCAGTCGTCTTAAACAAAGAACCTCAGAAAGGAGTATTTATAGCAAATTGTATAATTTCACGTAATGGCATAAAACATATAAAAATTTTAAACACAACAACACAAACTATAAATCTTAAAAATATTAATGTACAATCTGAGCCTCTTCAAAATTACCATATACTTAATGCGAGGCCACATAACAAGGCTACTAAAGAACGATTAAACAGACTACTAAACACTATAAATATAAATCAAGAGGACAAAATTGCTAAGAACTCATTAATAGAGATATTCACAGATTTTCAAGATATATTTCACTTGGAGAAAAACTCACGACAATAACTTTTATATACAGAAACTTCAGACATAAGACGACACTCCAGTATACATCAAAAATTATCGACTACCACAAACACAAACTGAAGAAATTAATAAACAAGTGCAGAAATTAATTGACGATGACATAGTAGAACCTTCAGTAAGCCCTATATGGGCTCTCTGAAGATATTATATTGCACCCTTACTTTTAGTACCTAAAAAGACAACTGACAACACATAAAAACTGGCGTCTTGTAGTAGATTTTCGAAAATTAAATGACAAATTAGTAAACGATAAATTTCCACTAACCAGACTTGAAGACGTTCTTGACAAACTGGGAAGAGCTAAATACTTTTCTACTCTAGATATGACGAGTTCATTTCACCAAATCAATTTAGACAAAAACTCCAGACCTCTAACAGCCTTTTCAACAAACAAAGGACAATTCAAACGACTACCTTTCGGTCTCAAAATTTCATCAAACAGCTTTCAAAGGATGCTCACAATAACTTTAAGCTATAGTAGTTTGGCAACTCTATTTCCATACTGTCGTGTGTTATTGGTGCTCCTAAATTTAATTAAATTTTATTGTGATTAAAGATCAATAATATAGTGCAACACTATATAATTTTTTCTTGTAACCCCAGTGTTATTGCAAGATAATTATTTTTACTGAATTGCCCGTGGTTGGCGTGATTAGAGATATTCTTCAATTTGGTTGGTACTTTTTCATATACATTCTTACATTCCATTCTCTTTCTATCTATTTCATTTTTTTCTTCTCCTTTCCTGACTCAGCTTATTGCTCTCCCCATTTAGTGAGTGTACAGTTTTTTTTTGTACACAAATTAATAGCATTTATTTAACTTCTCACTTACTGTTACTTAACATAACATTTAACAGCTAAGTACAATGTTGGATAAATGTTGTTATAATAGCTGTAAAGAAACCCAGAATGATCGCTTTCTGCTTTGTTGGCTATGCGACCGCGCTGCTCATCCCCAATGTGCTGGATTTAGTGGTCGCGATTTCGACTACATCGCAAACAAAAGTAAAGGTCTTCGTTGGGCTTGCCGAAACTGCAGGAAAATCGATGTAGATTTTCATAAGCTGTTTAAGCAGACTCAAAGTGGTTTTTCTGATCTTCTTAAAGAACTAAAAAAGTTGACGGATAAGTTTGCTAAGTATCAGGAGTTATTTAATAACTGCAAATTGTTAGACCAAGCAGATATTACTCTTGGTACAAAGCAAGCTATTCCCACAACTGCTCTCGCTATACCTACCTCCCCGGCTTTATCTAATTTGAACTCTACCTTATCGGTTTCTTGCCAATCCTTAGATACGGCTAGTGGCGATGAGGGAAATACTCAACCCCCTTTACCGTCCGTCCGATTACCTTGTGATATTCCTACGGTTATTATTCAACCACCGATTGAACCACCACCGCCGATCGAACCAGTATGCAATCTGTCCGACGTAGGTAAACAAATTGATTCAATTCGCAGTCTTCCCCGAACGAGTCCATTAAATAATTCCGATCCCTCCCATTCTTCGAACTCTGGTCCATCTGTTCTGGTTAATACCGAACCCTCTTCGTCTTCTAATTCTGCTTCAGCACTTGTTGATGAACTAGTTGTCATTCCAGCACGAAAAGTATTATTTTTGTCTCGATTTGCCTCGAATACTACAACTTGTACTGTTGAGAGCTATATCAAACGTATATCACCGGATATTGATACTAGCAAACTAAGTATTTTTAAGCTCAATTCATCAAGAGATAGAGAAATCTCGTCATTTAAAATCCTTTTGCATGACGCTTTATTTGAGCGCTTCCTTAATAAAGAATTTTGGCCTAATGGTACTCTAGTCAAGGAATTTATTCCACGTAATAAGTTTCGTCGTCCGATCAACCTTGAAATTCCGTCAAATTCAAAAAACTAAATAATGCTCTTACTCTATTATATCAAAACGTCCGAGGTCTTAATTCTAAATTACCCAACATTTTTTTGAAATCAATAAATTGCGATTACCATGTAGTAGTGTTCACCGAAACCTGGCTTAAGCCATGGGTCAACAATACCGAAATCTTCAGTTCTGATTTTCAAGTTTTCCGGTGTGATAGATTGCTTAGGATTGGTGGTGGTGTACTTATTGCTGTCAATAAAATGCTTACTACCATCTTAATTGATCCTATCGATTCTTCTAACATTGAATTCCTATGCATTCAAATAAAAACCCGCATGCCCTCCCTGTTTATCACGTGCTCTTATATCCCACCTAACAGTGATATTTCAATCTACATGGAACACCTTATATGTATAAGAGATGTACTAAACCGATTAAAGCCGGCCGATAAGCTACTCGTACTTGGTGATTTTAATCTGGCTAGTGTCACATGGTCCCTCAATGCTGAAATTGGTGCTTACTATCCATTATTCATCCCTCCAATATTTAATGATCTATTTGACTCCATATATGATCTTGGTCTTCTTCAACTCAATCATATTCATAATTCGAATAATAGGCTCTTAGATTTGGTCTTTTATATGGATACTAATTTACGTATTATACGATCTCATCCGTTCTCTTTACCGGAGGACACTCACCATCCCTCATTATTGCTTTTTATTCAGGAATTTTTTCATTGTGATTTGCCCATACATAAGGATCTCCATTCGTTGCGTTTATTTAGTAAAACGGATTATGCTAAACTTAGAAGCTTCGTATCTCACAAAGACTGGAACCTCAACTACCATGATATTGATGGCTCCTTGCACACCATTTACAATCATCTGTATTCAGCCATATCGTTATCCGTTCCACTAAAGACTCCTACATCTAATACTACTTGTCCGATATGGTTCAACCGACATCTACGAAACCTAAGAAACAAAAAGAGTAGACTATACAAACGTTACAAACGAAGTGGTCTACTCAAGGACTATATTAGTTACTCAAACTGCAACCGAGAATTTAATGCTCTAAAAAATAATTGTTATGCTAATTATCTTCATAGCATGAGACGTAAGCTCCTTCTTGATCCCAAATCATTTTACAGTTTTGTTAACTCGAAACGTAAAGTTACGGGATTTCCCTCGATCATGTATTATGATGACTCGGAAACATCGGATATATTAGAGATATCTAACCTTTTCGCTGACCATTTTGCAAAATCATATTCTACATCTAATATTAGAAATATTGACTACCCTTTTCCAATTGGTTCGTTTGACATCTTTCCAGCGGTGTCCTTCTCAGAAAATGAAGTCTTTACAGCCCTGTCCAGTCTTAAATTATGTCATAGTCCAGGTCCTGATGGTGTCCCTCCAGCTATTCTCCGCTGCTGTGCGGATTTGTTGTGTGGTCCAATAACCAAAATTTTCAACAGCTGTTTAAAAAGAGGTTACTTTCCTTCATTCTGGAAAAATAGCTTCATTATTCCTATCTATAAAAATGGTCCTAGAAACTCCATAGTGAACTACAGAGGTATCGCCAAACTAAGTGCGCTGCCTAAATTATTTGAATATCTGATTACTCAAAGACTAACGCCATCAATAAGGTCAGTTATCTCTCATTGTCAACACGGCTTTTGCCGTGGTAAGTCAACATCAACGAACTTATTAGAGTTTAGTAATTACATTTTCAATGCGTTTTCTCTTCATAAACAAACTGATGTCATCTATACAGACTTCTCTAAAGCATTTGATAGTGTTCACCATGATCTATTACTATTTAAACTGCAACGTATTGGTTTTCCGGAAAACTTAATCTCCCTAATTCGTGGCTACTTGTCTGGTCGTACTCAACAAGTGTTATTTAAATCCACTTATTCCCGCCTAATCTCCGTTCCATCTGGGGTTCCCCAAGGTAGCCACTTGGGGCCTTTACTTTTTATTATCTTCCTAAATGACCTTCCATCGTGTATCCAACATTCTCAAATCTTAATGTTTGCAGATGACGTTAAACTCTTCCTCTCGTTAAGCTCTTTGGACGATGCTAGTTTACTACAATCGGACCTTACAAACTTGGTATCATGGTGTGACTTAAATGGTATGCGTTTGAACTTAAATAAGTGCAAAAAGATGTCGTTTGGATGGATAAACTATCAATATTCATCCTATTCTGTTAATAATCATGTTCTTGAAAATGTGTCTTGTTATAATGACTTGGGTGTCGCTTTTGATCCTAAACTCAGGTTTAACGAACATATCATATCATCTGTCAATAAAGCTAGATCCTTGTTGGGATTCATTAAACGCTGGTCCAGAGAGTTTAACGACCCCTACGTTTCCAAACGTCTGTTTACGTCCCTGGTTATGCCCACACTAGAATATGCAGTTGTGGTCTGGATACCCAGCTATAGACTCTACGTTGACCTAATTGAATCGGTTCAACTGTTATGATATTATTTTGATAATTTATATTATTATTATTATTTTTATTTACTAACCTCCAGCTGCTAAAGGAGAGCAGCTTCCTTTCGGCTATATGCCTGGTAAGGGGAGATGTAGTATACAAGAAAAGAGCAAAAGACAGAGAATTGTACTTCAGTTGAAGTCAAAGTCTTTTCTTATTTTATTCTTCAAAATTTTGCATTATTTATACTTATTTCTTAGTGTTATAAAAATACTTATTCTAGCACAATTATTGACCTTAAGTAACAAGTAGGTAATTAGGTGACATTGTGTAAATCTATGCTAAGGTGAAGTTTATAAAATGCAAGTATGCATTTTTACAGTTATTTAATATTAAATCAGCTTATTGCTGATAATGTTGGTGTAGGTAATGTTTATGACTAAATGTATGAGTACACTACACCCTTACTCTCTGAGAGAAAAAAAAAATTTGATTATATTAAAAATTTTTTTTTGTAATAAAGAATAAAATATTTTTAAAGTATGCTAATGGTTTTACTTAATCTAAAGCGCTTTTTTCTTAACTTGTATATAAGAGTATAATATAAGTAAATGTAGTAATACGTTCATTCATATAGTACTTATTGTATTTATATTTTAACATTATTGTAATTTAATATTGTATGGTTTTAATTGTTGTTAGTTCTCTAAATTATATATTTTTGTGTTTGTTTCGATCGAATCATTTGGCAAATAAGGTAACTTTCCAAAAATTAATTCATATGGTGTATAGTTTGTGGTGACGTGAGGTGTCGTGTTGTATGCAAAACAGTAGTATGGTACCCATTTATCCCAATCATTACTGTCAGTGAAGGCTAACATAAATTCATTTAGTACTCTATGATTTCTTTCTACACTTCCTAGAGTTTGGTGGTGATATGGGGTAGAAAAGATTTGTTTAATATTTAATAATTCGCAAACATTCCTTAGGAGTTCGTTTGTAAATTCAGTACCTCTATCTGATTTTAAGACTCTAAAATTACCATATTTAAGTATGAATTGTTCAACTATGGTCTGAGCTATCGTTTTTGCATCTTTACTAGGTACAGGGTAAGCTATTATATATTTTGTCAGTTCACATTGCATAGTTAAAATATATCTGAATCCGTTCGATATTCTTAAAGGTCCAATGATATCTATTTGTACTATTTCAAAACTATTAGCTGGTGTGTATGTTATTATTTGCTTTTCTTGTGTGTGTCGCACTTGTTTGTTTAGTTTGCAATCTGTGCAGTTGTTTATAAAGTTTTTTATCATTTTATTCATGTTTTTCCATATGTATCTCTGTTTCAGTTTAAGTTGTGTTTTTCGTACACCTAAATGTCCTCCATGCGCACTGTTATGGAACTCGTCTATCAATTTGTATTGAGTTAATGTATCATCAATTCTTTGAGGGTCTTTGTATATTATAATATTTAATAATTCTCGTTTCTTATTTTTATTTTGTTGCAACTTATTAAATTTTCTTTTGAATTCATTTTCATTTATGTGTTTAAATATGACGTCATTTTTATTTAATGCTACTTCATATATGTGTTCCCTTTCTAGTTTTGATGTCAGCTTCTCCATAATCGAATCTAAATTCGGAGGATTATCACTGCATCTTATAATAATATTTTCTTTATTTATACTGATTTGAACTTTAGAGCTCTTTTGGCCTTTTCTTTGTTCAAACTGTAACTTTCTTAATTTCTTGACATCAGAAATAGATGTGCATTCCCAAACGTAAAGTTGATCAGACTTTGTTTGTGGTAAGCTATTCTGATTTGTCAATTCAGTAACCGGTTCATTATTTTCATTTTCTTTTGATTTTTGCCCTCTTGTTATCACTTTTATATGCTTAGGTATCATATCCTTCAATGTATCAGAATCTAATTTAATTCTTAATAGTGCGTCTGCGTTTGTATTGGCGGATCCCTTTTTGTAAATGATATCGAAATCATAGTCAGACAAGTCCATTCTTATTCTTGTCATTCTTGATGATGGATTACTGTGGGTGAAAAGAGAAACTAGTGGTCTGTGGTCTGTTACCACTATAAATCTTCGTCCATATAAATATGGTCTAAAAAATTTTATTGCCCAATGTATGGCTAGTAGTTCTTTTTCTATAACTGATTTATTTACATCATGCTTGGATAGCGTTGTGCTCGCATATGAGATTGGTAGATCGTTTCCGATTTCGCCTTGTGAAAGTACCGCTCCTAATGCGAAATCCGATGCATCTGTCGTTAGTATGAATGTTTTATCAAAATCAGGATATTGGAGTACTGGCGGACTTATTAGTTTTTGTTTCAATATATTAAAAGATTTTTCACATTCTGGAGACCAAATAAAAGGTTGATGTTTTTTTAGTAATGAATTTAGGCATTTTGCGGTTTTTGCAAAATCTTTTATAAATCTTCGATAGTAGTTGCAGAAAGCTATAAATCTGCGTACATCGTCTGGATTTTTGGGTGTGGGATAGTCTTTTATGACTTTATATTTTGATGGGTCTGTTTTAATTCCGTCTTTCGTTATTAAATGGCCCAAATATACTACTTCTGGTCGGAGGAATTGGCATTTGCTTGCGTTTAGTTTTAGATTGTATTTTCTTAAACGCGAGAATACTTTGAGGAGGTTTTCGTTGTGATGTTGTAGGCTGCATCCAAATATGATTATGTCATCTACATATAAAAATGCGTTGGCATCCAATCCACTTAGAGCTATCGTAAGCATTCTTTGAAAACTATTTGAAGATATTTTTAAGTTAAAAGGTAGGCGTTTAAATTGAAAATGACCTTTGTCAGTTGAAAATGCAGTTAGGGGCCTTGAGTCCTTGTCAAGTTTTATTTGATGAAAGGAGCTCGTCATGTCTAAAGTGGAAAAGTATTTGGCACGTCCTAATACGTCAAGTACGTCATCCAGTCTAGTTAAAGGGAATTTATCATTTATAAGTTTATTATTAAGTTTTCTAAAATCAACTACTAGTCTCCATTTTTTTGTGTCGTCTTTGTCTTTTTTTGGTACTATTAGTAAAGGTGAATTGTACGGGCTAATTGATGTTTCTATTATGTCGTTATTTAATAATTTCTGTACTTGGTCATTGATTTCTTTGTTATGTGCTTGTGGTAATCTAAAGTTTTTTACGTAGACCGGTGTGTTGTCATTTGTTATTAATTTTTGTGTATAAAAGTTGTTGCATGTTAATTTTTCGCCGTCTAAATGAAAGATGTCTTGGTATTCAGAAAAAATTTGTTTTAGTATTTTAGTAGGATTTGTGTCTTTCTGTTTTATATTGATAGTATTTAGAAGTTTTTGTAGTCGTTCTTTATTGTATTTTGGTGTTGAATTGGTTTGGAGTATATGGTAGTTTCTGAGTGGTTGAGAATGAATATTTAATTTTTTTATTGTCACAGTTTCTGTTGTAGTGTTTAATATTTTGATGTGGCATGTTCCTTTACTTGGTACAATTGTATTGGCCAAAAATATTCCTTTTTGTAGTTCTTGGTTTAAAATAACAGCATCTTCTTCAAACTTGAGGTGTATAGGTGTTATTATTTCTGTTCGTGGTGGAATTATGATTGGTGACAATGAAGTGGATTCCATTGGTAAAATTATATTTAATTCTTCTAAGTTAATTTCCAAAGTTAATGTTTCATAGTCAATTTTACAAAGATAGGAGGATAAAAAGTCGGTACCCAAGATTCCATCTGTTGAGATTGGGAATTTTTGGTCAACAATATGAAATTCATGGTTTAGTGTTGAATTTGATAAGTTAAATTTTAAGTTCGTAGTTCCTAATGTTTCTAATATTTCTGATGTAATGCCACTTAATCGGTATATTCTGTTTGTGTCATAAGGTGTATTGATGGAATTTAGTTTTATTAAGGAGATTTCTGCTCCTGTATCTATTAAAAATTTTAAATAATTTTTACCGTCTTTTAGTACAATAAAATGTGTATGTTTATTGGATACATTAAGTACTTTAGCTATAGTTTTTGCGCGTCGGTGGTAATGTTTTATACCACCTGCGCATCGTCGTTTCCCTGGTTCTGGACTATGTTTATGTGTCTATTATTTGTGTTTAGCCTAGGATTTACTCGGATGTTTCTGTTAAAGTTTACGTTTCTGTTCCTTCTTTCTGGAAAATTATTTTGTATAGGGTATTGTTGTCTATTGTTGTAGTTTCGTCTATTTTGAGTATTGGGTTGCTCGTGCAAACTGTTAAATTGTCTGTTTTGGTTTGCATTATAATTTTGTTGATTATAGGTTTGTCTTTGTTGATTATAATTTCTAGAGCGAGGTTGTTTTTTGTGTATGTGCGAATATTTCATGTGTAATATTTGATTGTTATCTTTAAAAGTGTTATCTTTCTCTAATTCAAGAGCCAAGTTAACGGCTTGTTCTAGGCTTTGTGGTTGGGCAGCATAGATAGTGGTTTTGAATCTTTCATCAAGACCGTTTTTGAATGTTGTTAATGCAAGTAGCTCGTTCGTTCTAGGAATGACTGATCGTTCAGTCGCTGTTGCTGTATCTCCTAGCTGTTGTATTTGGAGATTACTTAATTCTCCAATAAGGTCAATTATTCTATTTTTATAATTTGTGATGTTCCCTTGTTGTTTAGTCGAGTTTAGGTTGTTGAGAATTGTCGGTATAGTGTTCGTATTCTTATAGGTTGTTTTTAGTTTTGTTATTAGCTCTATAAGAGTACTTGGTGTTTGGAGTGACCCTATTGTTGTTTTTACTTTTTGCGTGAGTTTAATGTGGTAAGCGAACTCAAATAGTTCTTTTTTACCCTCTTCATTTAAATTTTTGGATAATAGTTCTAAAATTTTGCAAAATGAATCGGTCTCCTTATAGTTACCATTGAAAGAAGGTAGTGTTTTCATTGCTACTTCGATATTAAAAGACATTTTTAAGGTAGTTGGTTGTTGATGCAGTAAATCTTTTACTTTGATGTAAGTGGTTTTAAATTGATTTGTTATGCTTTGGATTTCTTCTGAAGCTTTTAATTGTTGTAATGTTTGGTTAAATTCGTTTTTGTAGTGTTCTATTTCTCTTAGTTTTTCTTCTATGGTTTCCTTTTTGTATGGCCTACCAGTTGTTTTCTTAATATTAGTTTCTATCCTGGTCAGAGCCTTTACTAAATCTATCAATTGGTCCATACAGTTTTTGTTATCTATTTATTTATTTATTTTTTTGTTTAAACTACTTCTAGTGTTTTGCCTATTTCTATAGTTCTATTTTCTCTAATCTTATTTTTTACATAGGTTTTATAGTGTTTGTTGATCCTATATATAATGTATACAATTATAAAAAAGAATATGAATATAGTGAGTGTTTCTAAGGTTGATTGCTCCTATAGTACTATTTTTAGAGTTATCTATACTTATGCTCGAATTTTTTTCCTCTTTTGAATTTGTTTTACCCATTTTATTTATTATTCAATTTATAGTTTTGAGTTGTTTTCTCTTTTTTTCTTCTTTTTTGTATTCTTGTTTTAATTTAGATAACTCTTGTTGTAATAGTTTCTTATTTTTAGTATCTGCTATGTTGATTATATTGTGGAGCTGTTTTAACCTTTGTAAGTGTTTAATTTTTCGTCCTCCCCTAGGACGTTTCTTGGGTTGTTGTTGTTGTTGTTCTTGGTGTTTTTTCTGGTTTTTGTAAGCGTTTTGACGGGCTTTATATTCTTCTATGGTTATAGGCCTTGGTCCTGGGATGGGAGTGGGTTTGTAGGTTGGAGGCGTATATTCTATGCCCTTAATTTGTTGTGGTTCATATTTTTCCATTGTTGAGAAAAGTTCCAGCTCCAGCTGCTAATGTTATAGTAATAAAGCAGGATACTATTATTTGGCAGGATCGCCATGTTATGATATTATTTTGATAATTTATATTATTATTATTATTATTATTTTTATTTACTAACCTCCAGCTGCTAAAGGAGAGCAGCTTCCTTTCGGCTATATGCCTGGTAAGGGGAGATGTAGTATACAAGAAAAGAGCAAAAGACAGAGAATTGTACTTCAGTTGAAGTCAAAGTCTTTTCTTATTTTATTCTTCAAAATTTTGCATTATTTATACTTATTTCTTAGTGTTATAAAAATACTTATTCTAGCACAATTATTGACCTTAAGTAACAAGTAGGTAATTAGGTGACATTGTGTAAATCTATGCTAAGGTGAAGTTTATAAAATGCAAGTATGCATTTTTACAGTTATTTAATATTAAATCAGCTTATTGCTGATAATGTTGGTGTAGGTAATGTTTATGACTAAATGTATGAGTACACTACACAACGTAATTTCTTATGCTTTGCATTACGCGGTCTAGGTTGGGATCCTTCGCTTCCCTTGCCCTCTTATGAAAATGGCCTCAATATAATTAGTCTTCCGACACTAGAGAGGAGAAGAGAAATGTTGGGGGTTTCCTTCATTGCGAGAATTCTGACAGGTGAAGTGTCCTCCCCTCCTCTTCTGAGCCTAGTCACTCTTAATATACCAATCAGGGTCTCTAGGCATTTTGAGCCATTAAGGCTACCTCAATGCCGCACCAACTACGAGCTGTTCAGTTCTTTTAGAGTCCTATGTCGATTGTTCAACGAATATTCTAATTCGTTTGATGTTGCGGTCGATACGATCTTTGCCATTAAAAGAATTATATTAAATCGTTAGTTGCCAAACTACTCTCCCTCCGCATTTATATACAACTTTTATACTTAACCCTGTTTATAAATTAATTACTTTGTTATAAATTTTACTATTAATTTGAAATATATTACTAAATATTAGATAATCTAAGAATATACTTCTAAATTAGACATAAGTTTCTTTAATTGTTATAGGTCCCTGAGTTGCTGCGGATGTTGTTGTTGTTGTTGTGGTGCTCCTGCTTAGCTTTAAGATTTTAGCTTTAAGATTTTATTGTAAGTTTTTTATCTTTTTTTATTTTTACATATGTGAACCTCAATTAGCTGTTTATGTTAGCTATGTTCTAATTAAATAAATAAATGAAATGAAAAAGCGGATTAGACTCTAACGCATTTCTCTACGTAGACGACATCATCGTCCTTGGCTGCACACTTAAACATCACAACGACAATCTAATAAAAGTTTTTACAAGATTAAAAAATATAACTTGAAACTCAATGCCAGCAAATGCAATTTTTTGAGACCAGAAGTTACATACCTTGGACACCTAATAACCAAAAACGGTATACAAACTGACCCATCAAAATTCCATATAATAAAAAATTATCCTATACCCAAAAACGCAGACGAAGTGACACGATTCGAAGCACTGTGCAATTATTACAGAAGATTTATAAAAGATTACGCACAAATTGCAAAATGCCTAAACTCATTATTAAAAAAGCATCAACCCTTTATATGGTCAATCGATTGTCAAAAGGCATTTGAAACTTTAAAGGAAAAATTAATGCACCCTCCCATCCTGCAATACCCAGACTTTGACAAACCGTTTATTTTAACAACAGATGCCTCAGACTATGCTTTAGGAGCCGTTCTATCGCAAGGAGAAATTGGACACGACTTACTAATTTCATATGCAAGTGCCACACTCTCAAAGCACGATATGAATAAACCCATAATAGAAAAAGAATTACTTGCTATACATTGGGGTACAAAATTCTTCAGGCCATATCTCTACGGACGCAAATTCATGGTCGTTACAGACCACCGACCATTAGTATCACTATTTACTCACAACAATCCTTCATCCAAAATGACGCGCCTAAGAATGGAACTATGCGATTATGACTTTGTAATAATATACAAAAAAGGATCGGAAAATTCAAACGAATCCAAATAGATACTGACATGCTAAAAGAAATGATACCTAAGAAGATAAACGTAATAACAAGAGGGCAAAAATTAAAAATGATGAACAATGAAAGAAATTTAAGTAGCGATAAGAGTAAAATAATAAAAATAATGATAATAATATTAAAACCACGGACTGTACTAACCAACAGAAGTCCGGCCAACTTCATATTTGGGATTGTACTTCAATGTCTGATGTAAATAGTTTAAAAGAATTAAAATTTGAATTTACTAAGGGCAAAACAAAGAAGAAAATTAATATGATTATAAAAGAAAAAGATATAACATTACGATGCAGTGAAAATCCACCAAACCTAGATTCGATTGTGGATAAATTGACATCAAGATTGATTAAAGAGAATATAATTTCTATAGCGTTAAATAAAAATGACGAAAAATTTTAAATCATAGATGAAAATGATTTTAAAAGAAAAGTTAATGAAAAATTAAATAAGATAAATGATGCCCAAAAATTGATTATTATATTGTATAAAGATCCTCAAACGATTATTGATAAATTAATACAATTTAAACTAATAAATGAATATCATAATAGTCCACACGACGGACATTTAGGAGTTAGAAAAACGCACCTAAAACTTAAACAAAGGTATCTATGGAAAAATATGAATAAAATGATTAAGAATTTTGTGCATAATTGTAAAGAATGTATGATAAATAAACAAATAAAACATGTAAAAGAACCTCAAATTATAACAAGCACACCCAGTACAAGCTTTGAACTAGTAGAAATTGACACAGTAGGATCATTAAGAATAGCCAATGGATTTAGGTATATACTAACCATGCAATGTGAACTAACAAAATTTATAATAGCATGTCCGATACAGAGTAAAGATGCTAAAACAATAGCAAAAACGATTGTTGAAGAAGGATTACTAAAATATGATCATTTCAAGATACTAAAATCAGACAGAGGAACTGAATTTACAAATGAATTACTGAAAAACGTATGTGAACTACTCAAAGTTCAACAAATATTTTCAACCCCTTACCATCATCAAACTTTAGGCTCTGTTGAAAGAAATCATCGTGTCATGAATGAATATATGTTGTTATTTGGAGAAAATGACAATTGGGATAAATGGGTACCATATTACTGTTTTGCATATAACACTAGCACACACGTAACAACTGGATACACACTCTATGAGTTAGTATTTGGAAAAATAGCCTACATGCCAAATGATAACATTAATATAAATGAAACAAATAAAAATTTAGAAGATTATTATAGTGAATTGAAAGCTGGAATAAAATTTTCTACACAGAAAGCAAAACAATTCTTAGAAAACGAAAAAAGTAAAAGAACACTAAAAAATGACGTTAAAGAAAGCAAACCTTTAAACTTGAAAGTAGGAGACTACGTATTATTGAAGAACATGACTAGAAGAAATAATGACATATCATATATTAGTCCATACCAAATAATTGCTAGAAATGGTGTAAATTCCACCATCAAAATAAATGATACGTTAAAAAAGTTTCACAATAATATACTAAAACCATATAAAATAAGAATATATTAAGAATCATAGAATAGTTAATATTAAATCCTAATTTTAATACATTAAACATAAACTATTTTTAATATAAACAAAAAAAATTTTTGTTTTAAAAAAAAGGGTATAGTGTGCAAATAAAATAATGCACACCTGTTCCTAGGTATGATTTAATTTCACTGTAATTGTATTCTCATTCTGACCTTAACTTTAATAGAAATTGTAAATCATCAGAAATTGTAATTATGTTCTTACTGACCTTAACTTTAATAGAATTAAAGTACTGTATTCTTACTGACCTTAACTTCAATAAAAATTGTAATTGTAACACACCTGACACACATACATAACACTCACACTCACTTCCGAATAAATAACCTAGTTTAAGTTTATGCTTACTAATCAGTTCTTTGTAATAATTTTAATATATAAGAAGAGAAATTTTTGAAATAAAAACAGACTAAAAACTCAACTTGGCTGAATACATATTATTGAAAACTTAAAATCAATAATTGTGAAATACCCTGCGATTCGCGGGATCCTGAAGTTGGGCGTTGAGCGACGACCACAATTATTGATCATAACAAAAATAATAAAAGTAACAAAAAAATTTAATAACCATACTCCTTTTTGATTACTATACACTCATTACATAACATGGCGATCCTGCCAAAATTTTTTTTTGATCCTGCGAAATTTTTTTGATTCTGCCAAATTTTTGATCATGCCAAATTTGTTTTGATCCTGCAAAATTTTTTTAGGTTTTACCAAATTTTTTTCTGATCCTGCGAAATTTTTTTGATCCTGCCAAACATTTTTTTTCTTTTCGTTCCGGCACATCCTGACAAAAGATATACCATATGAAGGCTGACACCACTACTGCCTCTCGGTCAACCAACTCGCGGATACCACCATACATACCACTAATACCTTCCGGTCAAACAACCAGCAGATACGATCATACATACCAACGCTTATCCCCGGTCCCAAACCCCTGACGATTGAAGAATATAGGCTAAGACAGAATTACGCTAAACAGGCTAAGGAATTTGTGCCGCATAGACCACAAAGAAAACCTGGTGACAAACGAATTAAGCACGACAATAAGATTCTACAATCTAATAGAGAATATCGCGACAGGCAAGACAAAGGAAAGGATAATTGATATATTAAAAAAGGAAAGACAAGAATGGGCTCGACAAAAAGCAAACAACAAGAAGAAATCACTATATATAACAGCAACGTCGGAGAGACTACATATGCAAATTAGACTACGAAACATTAACATTGGAAATCCATGCGGACAATGAAGATATTATATTGCCAATGGAATCAAACAAGCCCAAAATAATCACTATACCACCTACATCAGAAATTATACACCCCATAAACATAAAATTAAAAGAAGATGCAGTCGTCTTAAACAAAGAACCTCAGAAAGGAGTATTTATAGCAAATTGTATAATTTCACGTAATGGCATAAAACATATAAAAATTTTAAACACAACAACACAAACTATAAATCTTAAAAATATTAATGTACAATCTGAGCCTCTTCAAAATTACCATATACTTAATGCGAGGCCACATAACAAGGCTACTAAAGAACGATTTAACAGACTACTAAACACTATAAGTATAAATCAAGAGGACAAAATTGCTAAGAACTCATTAATAGAGATATTCACAGATTTTCAAGATATATTTCACTTAGACGGAAAAAAACTCACGACAATAACTTTTATATACAGAAACTTCAGACATAAGACGACACTCCAGTATACATCAAAAATTATCGACTACCACAAACACAAACTGAAGAAATTAATAAACAAGTGCAGAAATTAATTGACGATGACATAGTAGAACCTTCAGTAAGCCCTATATGGGCTCTCTGAAGATATTATATTGCACCCTTACTTTTAGTACCTAAAAAGACAACTGACAACACATAAAAACTGGCGTCTTGTAGTAGATTTTCGAAAATTAAATGACAAATTAGTAAACGATAAATTTCCACTAACCAGACTTGAAGACGTTCTTGAGAAACTGGGAAGAGCTAAATACTTTTCTACTCTAGATATGACGAGTTCATTTCACCAAATCAATTTAGACAAAAACTCCAGACCTCTAACAGCCTTTTCAACAAACAAAGGACAATTCAAACGACTACCTTTCGGTCTCAAAATTTCATCAAACAGCTTTCAAAGGATGCTCACAATAGCTTTAAGCGGACTAGACTCTCACGCATTTCTCTACGTAGACGACATCATCGTCCTTGGCTGCACACTTAAACATCACAACGACAATCTAATAAAAGTTTTTACAAGATTAAAAAATATAACTTGAAACTCAATGCCAGCAAATGCAATTTTTTGAGACCTGAGGTTATATACCTTGGACACCTAATAACCAAAAACGGTATACAAACTGACCCATCAAAATTCCATATAATAAAAAATTATCCTATACCCAAAAACGCAGACGAAGTGACACGATTCGAAGCACTGTGCAATTATTACAGAAGATTTATAAAAGATTACGCACAAATTGCAAAATGCCTAAACTCATTATTAAAAAAGCATCAACCCTTTATATGGTCAATCGATTGTCAAAAGGCATTTGAAACTTTAAAGGAAAAATTAATGCACCCTCCCATCCTGCAATACCCAGACTTTGACAAACCGTTTATTTTAACAACAGATGCCTCAGACTATGCTTTAGGAGCCGTTCTATCGCAAGGAGAAATTGGACACGACTTACTAATTTCATATGCAAGTGCCACACTCTCAAAGCACGATATGAATAAACCCATAATAGAAAAAGAATTACTTGCTATACATTGGGGTACAAAATTCTTCAGGCCATATCTCTACGGACGCAAATTCATGGTCGTTACAGACCACCGACCATTAGTATCACTATTTACTCACAACAATCCTTCATCCAAAATGACGCGCCTAAGAATGGAACTATGCGATTATGACTTTGTAATAATATACAAAAAAGGATCGGAAAATTCAAACGAATCCAAATAGATACTGACATGCTAAAAGAAATGATACCTAAGAAGATAAACTTAATAACAAGAGGGCAAAAATTAAAAATGATGAACAATGAAAGAAATTTAAGTAGCGATAAGAGTAAAATAATAAAAATAATGATAATAATATTAAAACCACGGACTGTACTAACCAACAGAAGTCCGACCAACTTCATATTTGGGATTGTACTTCAATGTCTGATGTAAATAGTTTAAAAGAATTAAAATTTGAATTTACTAAGGGCAAAACAAAGAAGAAAATTAATATGATTATAAAAGAAAAAGATATAACATTACGATGCAGTGAAAATCCACCAAACCTAGATTCGATTGTGGATAAATTGACATCAAGATTGATTAAAGAGAATATAATTTCTATAGCGTTAAATAAAAATGACGAAAAATTTTAAATCATAGATGAAAATGATTTTAAAAGAAAAGTTAATGAAAAATTAAATAAGATAAATGATGCCCAAAAATTGATTATTATATTGTATAAAGATCCTCAAACGATTATTGATAAATTAATACAATTTAAACTAATAAATGAATATCATAATAGTCCACACGACGGACATTTAGGAGTTAGAAAAACGCACCTAAAACTTAAACAAAGGTATCTATGGAAAAATATGAATAAAATGATTAAGAATTTTGTGCATAATTGTAAAGAATGTATGATAAATAAACAAATAAAACATGTAAAAGAACCTCAAATTATAACAAGCACACCCAGTACAAGCTTTGAACTAGTAGAAATTGACACAGTAGGATCATTAAGAATAGCCAATGGATTTAGGTATATACTAACCATGCAATGTGAACTAACAAAATTTATAATAGCATGTCCGATACAGAGTAAAGATGCTAAAACAATAGCAAAAACGATTGTTGAAGAAGGATTACTAAAATATGATCATTTCAAGATACTAAAATCAGACAGAGGAACTGAATTTACAAATGAATTACTGAAAAACGTATGTGAACTACTGTAGTGTACTATACAATTTTAATATAACTCACTGTACTACACAATTTCAGTGTAATAAATATTTAGCATTGTAAGCATTATATTTGTTAAGCGTAATAAGCATTATTTTTAAGTTCGATATTTTCAAGGCTAAGCATTATTTTCTTTTTTTACAATTTGTAAGTAAGTAGGTTAATAAGTAAGTAGGTCATACTCATAAGTAAAATTAGTATATAAATTGAACAAAATGTACAATTAGTTATCAATCAATAAAATAATCTTAAAGGTAGTTGAACGTTGATTGATCTATATAAAATCATATAAATAGTTACTTACCCAGACATAGCAAATAATTGCTACTGGATTTTGCTCTAATGGAGCAATTGTAAGTATCTATAAAAATAAACTAATAAAAAGGATACTCACCCACTCATAGCATTCTATGCTAGTGGACTTTGCTTTCTAAGCAAATGTGGGTATTCTAAATAATCCAATATAAACCTTAGCATAACATAAAAACAAATTATAACATGGCGATCCTTTGCCCTTAACCCATAAATCATAACATAAATATTAAATGAACATTACATGGCGATCCTGCCGACCACGATCCTGAAGCAAAATTTTTTGATCCTGCCGACTACGATGAACCTGAAACAAAATTTTTGATCCTCCCGATCACGATCCTGACAAATTTTTTTGACCCTGCAAACTATGATCCTGATAAATTTTCGATCCTATCACGATACTGCCTAATTTATTGCCATAATAGAGGACACAAAATTTGAAAAATAAAATAAAATGGCCAATATTGCTAAACAAAGCCGATGGCTAATGCCGCGAGTGACCAAACAAGTGGCCTGTTTCTCTACTTCCACAATGTGCCAGCAAGTGCAAGGCCAATTGAAGGCCAAAAGTACCCGATTTATTGAATTGCAAAAGAAGCTGAGAACTAAGATACCGTTTGCCGTAAGCCCCTGGCCCAACAACACCAACCCCACACAGGCGAAATTGGTGGACCTTCCGGCCCTGAACCCACCCGCTACGGTGACTGGGAGCGTAAGGCGCGCGTCTCTGATTTCTAGTGCTTAAGTTTGTTTAATTTTATACATTCATCCACTTGTCTCTTCTGTTTAGTATTAATATACGTAGAAAATAGAGTAGGCACCATAAATTCTAAGTGTATAATTAAATTAGAAGTTGTAAGATTTCCTTAGAAGCGACACTACATAGAAACAGTTTCAAACAAAACCAAAATAATTTAAGACAAAATGACAATAACAGACGTCAAATAAACTTATGAATCCATCAATATTACAATACCCGGACTTTAACAAAACGTTTGTCTTAACTACAGACGCATCTGATTTTGCTCTAGGAGAAATTCTTTCCCAAGGAGAAATTGGATATGATTTACCAATTTCTTATGCCAGTACGACATTATCTAAACACAACATCAATAAATCAGTTATAGAAAAAGAATTATTGGCAATATATTGGGGAATAAAATTTTTCAGACCCTACCTGTTTGGAAGAAAATTCATAGTAGTCACTGATCACAGACCATTAATATCATTATTTACACATAATAATCCTTCATCTAGAATGACAAGGATAAGAATGGAGTTATCTGACTACGACTTTGAAATAGTATATAAAAAGGGTTCAAACAATACAAATGCTGATGCATTATCAAGAATAAAGATAGATTCAGACACTCTAAAAGATATGATACCAAGACAAATAAAAGTTGTAACCAGAGGGCAAAAATTGAAAAATATTGAGCTAGCTAACGATATGAAAAATCAGAATAGTTCAACTCCCCAGAAGTCTGATCAACTTCATATATGGGATTGCACATCTATTTCTGACATTAATAACTTAAGAAAAATAAAATTTGAATGTATTGAAAACATTACAAGAAAAAATAATGTTAAAATACACACAGAAAGTAAAAATATAATAATAAGATGCAGTGATAATCCTCCGAATTTAGATTCGATTATGGAGAAGCTGACATCACAATTAGAAAAATTAAAGATATTTAATGTAGCATTGAACAAGAATGATACGATATTCAAGTTCATAACTGAGAATGCTTTTAAAGAAAAATTCAACAAGTTGCAACAGAAGAAAAATAAAAAAGAACAATTATTAAATATTATATTATATAAAGACCCTCAGAGAATAACAGATAAAGTGATACAATATAAATTAATTGACGAATTTCATAACAGTCCACTAGGAGGACATTTAGGTATCAGAAAAACTCTTTTAAAATTAAAACAAAGATATGTCTGGAAAAACATGAACAAAATGGTCAAAAAATTTGTTAACAACTGCACAAATTGTCAAGAAAATAAACAGATACGACATACTAAAGAACCACAAACTATTACTGTAACACCAAACAGCAGTTTCGAAGTAGTTGAGATAGATACAGTAGGACCCCTAAGGATTTCAAATGGATTCAGGTATATTCTAACGATGCAATGCGCACTAACAAAATATGTAATCGCATTTCCAATACGTAGTAAAGACGCAAAAACAATTTCTCAAACAATTGTCGAACAACTTATTCTAAAATATGGTCACTTCAAAGTCTTAAAATCCGATAGAGGTACAGAGTTTACAAATGAACTTCTAAAAAGCATATGCGAACTCCTAAAAATCCAACAGATCTTCTCAACCCCGTACCATCACGAAACGTTAGGAATAGTAGAACGTAACCACCGAGTGTTAAATGAATATATGTTATAATGTACGGAAGATGACAATTGGGACAAATGGATACCCTATTACTCTTTTGCATACAATACTACACCACATGTGACAACGAACTATACGCCATTTGAATTAGTATTTGGAAAAATACCATGTTTGCCAAGTGATAATTTTATGTCGAACGAAAAAATCTACAATCTGGAGGATTACTCCAATGAATTAAAAGTCAGACTCCAGTATTCCCAAAAAAGAGCCAAAAAGCTAATAGAATTAGAAAAACGCAAACGTACTTTAAACAGTAACATTAAAGACAGCACCCCTTTAAATTTAAATATAGGTGATTTTGTTTTATTAAGGAATAGGAATAGAAGAAAATATCAAAAACCATACGTAGGACCTTATAAAATAATATCTAAGAATGGAGTAAATTCAGTTATAGAAATTAATAATTTACTTAAAGAAGTACACAATAATGAGTTGAAACCGTATAAAACAAATTAATCTTATATAAAATATATAATGAACACACAAAATTTTTTTTTTTCTTTCTATATAAAAAAAAATTTTTTTTTTTAGGGTAAGGGTGTAGTGTACTATACAATTTTAATATAACTCACTGTACTACACAATTTCAGTGTAATAAATATTTAGCATTGTAAGCATTATATTTGTTAAGCGTAATAAGCATTATTTTTAAGTTCGATATTTTCAAGGCTAAGCATTATTTTCTTTTTTTACAATTTGTAAGTAAGTAGGTTAATAAGTAAGTAAGTCATACTCATAAGTAAAATTAGTATATAAGTTGAACAAAATGTACAATTAGTTATCAATCAATATAATAATCTTAAAGGTAGTTGAACGTTGATTGATCTATATAAAATCATATAAATAGTTACTTACCCAGACATAGCAAATAATTGCTACTGGATTTTGCTCTAATGGAGCAATTGTAAGTATCTATAAAAATAAACTAATAAAAAGGATACTCACCCACTCATAGCATTCTATGCTAGTGGACTTTGCTTTCTAAGCAAATGTGGGTATTCTAAATAATCCAATATAAACCTTAGCATAACATAAAAACAAATTATAACATGGCGATCCTTTGCCCTTAACCCATAAATCATAACATAAATATTACATGAACATTACACTACTCAAAGTTCAACAAATATTTTCAACCCCTTACCATCATCAAACTTTAGGCTCTGTTGAAAGAAATCATCGTGTCATGAATGAATATATGTTGTCATTTGGAGAAAATGACAATTGGGATAAATGGGTACCATATTACTGTTTTGCATATAACACTAGCACACACGTAACAACTGGATACACACTCTATGAGTTAGTATTTGGAAAAATAGCCTACATGCCAAATGATAACATTAATATAAATGAAACAAATAAAAATTTAGAAGATTATTATAGTGAATTGAAAGCTGGAATAAAATTTTCTACACAGAAAGCAAAACAATTCTTAGAAAACGAAAAAAGTAAAAGAACACTAAAAAATGACGTTAAAGAAAGCAAACCTTTAAACTTGAAAGTAGGAGACTACGTATTATTGAAGAACATGACTAGAAGAAATAATGACATATCATATATTAGTCCATACCAAATAATTGCTAGAAATGGTGTAAATTCCACCATCAAAATAAATGATACGTTAAAAAAGT
Organism: Ornithomya fringillina; assembly: GCA_963978525.1. Lineage (NCBI taxonomy): Eukaryota > Metazoa > Arthropoda > Insecta > Diptera > Hippoboscidae > Ornithomya > Ornithomya fringillina. Next base: position 31,067,249 of record OZ021690.1, on the reverse strand, counting down.
TTCACAATAATATACTAAAACCATATAAAATAAGAATATATTAAGAATCATAGAATAGTTAATATTAAATCCTAATTTTAATACATTAAACATAAACTATTTTTAATATAAACAAAAAAAAATTTTTGTTTTAAAAAAAAGGGTATGGTGTGCAAATAAAATAATGCACACCTGTTCCTAGGTATGATTTAATTTCACTGTAATTGTATTCTCATTCTGACCTTAACTTTAATAGAAATTGTAATTATGTTCTTACTGACCTTAACTTTAATAGAATTAAAGTACTGTATTCTTACTGACCTTAACTTCAATAAAAATTGTAATTGTAACACACCTGACACACATATATAACACTCACACTCACTTCCGAATAAATAACCTAGTTTAAGTTTATGCTTACTAATCAATTCTTTGTAATAATTTTAATATATAAGAAGAGAAATTTTTCAAATAAAAACAGACTAAAAACTCAATTTGGCTGAATACATATTATTGAAAACTTAAAATCAATAATTGTGAAATACCCTGCGATTCGAGGGATTCTGAAGTTGCGCGTTGAGCGACGACCACAATTATTGATCATAACAAAAATAATAAAAGTAACAAAAAAATTTAATAACCATACTCCTTTTTGTACTACTACACACTCATTACATAACATAACAATATAAACTGAGTGTACAGACTTTCGTCCTGTACTTTTGTTCACACACTTTTTTTTTTTTTTTATTTAAGAATACACCAATAAGATTAAAATCTCGTACAGTGCATAGGAAAAAAAGAAGAGAAATAAAGAAGAATATAAAGATAAATAACTTAATTACATTAATCAATTACAATCATCTTCACATTACATTAATATTATCACACATTATATGTCACAATACAGTATCATTATCACAAATTTATATATAAAGAAAAAATCTCATTCTTATTAAAATTTATTATGAACTTGATGTTGCTAGGTAAACATTCCATAACTTTATAGCATTGATGAAAAACATTCTAGAGGAAACTAGATACTTATGCTTGGGCACAATTAAATTATTTGTTCGTATTGATTTCGCAAATATAATTTTTTCATACAAATAACGCGGTGTTCCAGAGTAAATCAATTTATGTAAAAATAACAAGTTTCTAATATCAAAAAATGAATTTAAGCTTAATCCAAGAATCTTAATAGTATACACCGATATTCTGTCATATTTCCTCTTATTATATATATAGCATATTTATTAAGGGCAGTCTGAAGTTTCTTATTAGAAACATAATCCAAATTGCCATATACATTAGCACCATAAGATAATAGAGGTACAACTAGTGTTCTAATTAATTTTAGTTTAGTGTCTATAGGCACAAATGACGATGAAACCCATAATCTTCTCAATATACCATGAATACGCATTACAGTCTGATTAACATGATCTTTGGCATCCAATCTATTATTAATCTTAAAACCAAGATTCAATGTCACATTAACATATTCTATAACATTATTGGCCATCAAAATGGTTGGTTGTGTATCAAAATCAAAAGGTGCAATAGTTATAGCTTTAGTCTTAACAGAATTTAATTTCAAATAGTTACCATTAGCCCATACAGAAATACTATCTAGATCTTCATTTATTCGTTCAACTAAATCTTCAACTAAACCAATCGGTCTAGAAAGATATATCTGTGCATCATCGACATACAAATGAATGTTACAACTACTACAGCATTTAACAATATCATTAGAAAAGTCAATCGTAACTAAAATCGTCAAGTCACCATTATCATAAGCTGGACGAAAGTCCTCCATAACTTTAAGCATAGCAGTGTTACAAATATGGCCTGACTTATAACCTGATTGATTGCTGAATAATAAATTTTTATATAATAAATGTTTCATAATTTGATTAGTCATTAGACGCTCCAAAATTTTAGATAAAGCTGGAAGTATACTTATCGGTCGGAAGTCTTCACAAAGAGTAGGCATATATTTCTTTTCCCCACCGGAACAATTAATGCTAATTTCCTCCCATCTGGAAAAGTATAAGTCGTCAGAATGTGGTTCAAGACATGTGTCAATGAAGATATCATGTAAGGAAGTATTAATTTTATAAACTTAATACCAATATCATCATGACCAACAGCATTAGACTTAATAGAATATACAGCATTATGAACATCTAATGTTGTAAAAGCAACAAATTGAAATGTGTCACTATACTTATACATTAGCTACATGAAAAGAACAATGTGTTTCAATATTACTATTAGATCTAAGAAAATAGTCATTTAATTCATCAGGATTAAGCTCACACACTGCGTACCCCTTGGTAATACCAATCTCCCTAAGATTCTTCCAAAGGTCTTTGGTTTTGAGACCACAGTTCAATTTCTTACTAAAGAAAGCTTTCTTCATACTATGAACAATCACATGTACTTTGTTCCTACATTTACGAAAAATCTCCCAATTAGCACCATTAGGAAAATTTTTCCAATTTTTATACGCCCGGTCTCGGACCCGTATTGCACTTTTGACTACAATATTAAACCAGGGTGCTTTCCTTGATCTAGTAACGAAAGTTCGAACAGGAACATAATCGTTATATAATTTCTGCATCATATTAGATAAATACTCTACTTTATCATTAACATTAGCAAAATAATAAACATTACTCCACGAGGCTAAAGACGAAGCAATAGAAAGTTGTTGTAGGTCAGTTGAGTTAATATCTCTATAGCTAAACGTGAGCGACGTAGTACAATTTAATTGTATATCAAATACCACAAATTGCAACTCATGAAACCCACAGAAAATTGATCATAATGTAGAACAAGTGATTTGTCAGAGACACAAACTAAATCCAAAATAGCTGGATTACAATTATGACCATAACAGGTGGGCCAAATATTAATCAGACTAAGCCCAGAGGTTGATATCAAATCACACATTCGATTAGCAACTGTGTCATTAAATAGCAAATCTACGTTGAAATCGCCACACAAGATAATATTTTCATAATTGATAATAAACTCATCGAGAGCTTTAAAAACTTCATCAACACAATTGTTTCTGTTAGGATTATATACAAATACTACCAAGCATTTTGATTTTTGGCCACAAATTTCTATTCCTAAATATTCAACCACACTATTACAATCAGACTTTAGTACCGTCCTAAACTTAATACCAAACTTAACATAAAATGCAATACCACCGCCTCTCATGCCAGAACTCCTATCATGACGAATAAGATTGTAATTATTAATGCCATAAAACTCATTAACAATATCAGATTTAAACCATGTCTCAGTTATACACATAACATCCACATCCGTAGATGACAATAGAAAACCTAAATGATCTATTTTGATACTGTTAAAACTTCGTGCATTTCAATGGCATAATTGAAAACCTTTATGGGTTTCACTGACAATTTTCATAACGGTTTCAAAACAAATATTATTATTGCTATTATGTGCAGATAATTCTGTTGACGCCATAATCTAATATCCAATTTTTTTCTTATATAGATTTAACTTATTAATGTAGGCTGGACAAGACTTGCTCAATGTGGAATGATTAACATCAAGACCTAACCTTGATTTCTCATTAGTTTTTATACAATTTATACATTTTTCAATTGGCAACAAATTACAATCTTTCGATTTATGATTTCCATGACATTTTACGCAAATATCATTATTTTTACAATTTTTAGCAATATGATTAAAACCCCTACATTTATAGCACAATATTACTTCAGCTCCATTATAAACTCTACATTTTTCCCAACCAATACATAATTTTCCCTCAGCAATAACCTTAGGAAAAGATAGTATATCTATTTCAATTATTGAACTATAATAAACCCTGCCACCTTTGTTTACATTATAAGTTCTTAATATCTTTAAAGTACTTTCTTTCAAACTAGGATTTTGATTACGTAATTTATCAATTAATTCTTCATCTGTATAATTAAAACTCATTGTAGTGTGCATACAAAAAGTGCACATTCTTTAGTTAAGATTCGATTATTGACCTTAACTTAAATAAAAACTGTAACATACTTTACTATACAAACTTGACACAAATTCTTAAGCTAAGGTTCAATTTCACATATATTATATCACACATTATTCTTTATTCATTACCGACCTTAACTTAAATAAAAACTGTAACATACAACACAAACTTACACACAACTATTAAAGCTAAACTTTAATTGAAACACACTCAAATAATCAAAATCATTAATACTCCTATTTCAATAACCTTAACTCTAATAAAAATAATATTTGTAATAGTGTATCATATATCATAATAACCTAGTTTAATTGTAAGAAATTTTGTATATAAGATTTGTGTTTTTCAAAAATAAAGTCAGACAATAATTCGTATCATAAAAGTAAATTTTGTCTCCATAAAAATAAATTATCAATATACCTTGCGTAAATACGCGGGATACTGAAGTTGCGCGTTGCGCGACGTATGATAATTATTTTATTGAAACCAATAAAAAAAATAAATAAAAAGTAATCCATAACATGGCGATCCTGCCAAATTTTTAATTTCTAAACTTTTAAAACTTTTTGAAATTTTGATCCTGCCAGACAAAAGGCAAATGCAAAAAGCAGCACCGTACGTACCTATTGGACCAACCGTTCCGGCACCATTGTACATACCCACTCCAATTCCCGGCCCAAAACGCATAACAATTGAGGAATATAAAAGGCGACAAGCCTACAGTAAAAAGATCACTCAACTAATTCCACCAAAACAAAGGAAACGTGGCGGAAAAAGAATAAAACATAAACAAAGAATTAGATTACTGCATGAAATAAAAAATATAGCCACGAAAGATAATAAACAGAAAATAATAGAACAAATAGCAACAGAAAGAAGAAAATGGGCCTTACAAAAAGTAAGCAAAAAGAAGAAATAAATATAAACAACAACACAGGTGATACCACCCATACTACAATAAAAATAAGCTCTGAAACCCTCATAATAATAATAATTTTTATTGTATTAGTATATATTTTATATAAAATTAATAGGTACTATAAAATTATGTAAATAAAAAATTAAATAAAAGTATAAATTTATCTAATGTGTAGGAGCAAAAATAAATATATATGTATATATATAAAAAAAAAAATTTTTTTCTAAATAGAAATAAATAAAATTAACAAAAAAAAAAATTGTATTAAAAATATTATGTAAAAAATTATATAATGAAATAAATAAAAAAAATAAAAAAGTTATATTATAATAACAATTAATAATATATAATATACTAGCTGTTGCCCGCGGTTTCACCCGCGTGGAATTCGGTTATCTCGCGGGATGAAACGTTGCCTATGCCCTCCCCTAGGTTCTGAAATTTTTTAAACCGATATTGCCCGATTTTACTTACAACCTGCCTGCAGACACCTAACACATGTGTATCAAATTTCAGCTCGATATCTCAAAAATTACGGCCGTGAGAGTGTCAAGAACAGTCAAACACATGGACACGCGGACGGACATTGTTTAAATTGATTCAGTTTTTGATCTTGAGCAAGAATATATAAAGTTTGTGTTGTCTTCGACGCTTCCTTCCGAATGTTGCAAGCGGGAATTCCATATAAATGTTGCTCCTCTCCAGAATGTGGTGGTGCATATGCTCTTAGAATTCCATATAAATGTTGCTTCTATTCCAAATTCATTAAAAAATGGTCCGAAAATCCAGTATTGGCCAAATATCCTCTCCAGAACCTGGTGGTGCATATGTTCTTCAAATTACATATAAATGTTGCTTCTATTCCAAATTCATTAAAAAATGGTCCGCAAATCCAGTATTGGCCAAAAATCCTCTCCAGAACCTGGTGGTGCGTCTGGAATGGGAATCGTAACATATGCTCTTAGAATTCCATATAAATGCTTCTTTTATTCGAAATTCATTAAAAAAATGGTCCGAAAATCCAGTATTGGCCAAAAATCCTCTCCAGAACCTGGTGGTGCATATGTTCTTCGAATTCCATATAAATGTTGCTTCTATTCCAAATTCATTAAAAAATGGTCCGCAAATCCAGTATTGGCCAAAAATCCTCTCCAGAACCTGGTGGTGCATATGTTCTTCGAATTCCATATAAATGTTGCTTCTATTCCAAATTCATTAAAAAATGGTCCGCAAATCCAGTATTGGCCAAAAATCCTCTCCAGAACCTGGTGGCGCGTCTGGAATGGGAATCGTAACATATGCTCTTAGAATTCCATATAAATGCTTCTTTTATTCGAAATTCATTAAAAAAATGGTCCGAAAATCCAGTATTGGCCAAAAATCCTCTCCAGAATGTGGTGGTGCATTTGGAGTGGGACCCATAACATATGTTTTCAGAGTTCCATATAAATGTTTCTTTTATTCCAAATTCATTAAAAAAAATGATCCAAAAATCCATTATTGGCCAAAAATCCTCTCCAAAACCTAGTGATGCATCAGGAGTGGTATTCACACATGCCGTTGTCAGATTTCCCTACTATTTAAATATTGTGAAATACTTATTGTGAATACTTAATTTCTTAATTGTCTGGGCACATGTGAATGCAATGTTTATATGGCAATATTACTATCAATGGTGGGTACAAAAAGGGGTTATAGTGACATAATTACAATAGTTGGACATATGGTCTCGGAAAGTTTTTTGTAGATATTGATATGTTCTATAATATTGTAGAACATTTTTTTGTTTTAAAATCAATACTTTCCGCAGCGTATTCCATGAAAGATATTTTATGACTAATTTTTTTACACCTTTAGTAGTACACCTTTAATAGTTAGTAATAGTAGGAATGTCTAGGGATCCCCAAAATTTTTTGGCAATAAATATAGCCTATGTTACTCAGTGATAATGTAGCTTTCTAATAGCGAAAATATTTTTGAAATCGGTTCAGTAGTTTTTGAGTTTACTCGTTACATACAAAAATACAAAAATACAAATCTTTCCTCTTTATAATATTAGTATAGATAATAATAAATAAGCACTCAAATACACACATCCAATAATTCCCGTATGGACCAAGCATCCGAATTATTACAAAATATTTTAAAAATTGGAACTAATTTAAAAAAATCCTCTGGTCGTCCATACAAACAGGAAACCATTGAAGGAAAATTAGTAGAACTTGAGACAATTAAAAACAAATTCCAAAACCTAGATGAAGAGAAAATACCTCCAGAACTAAAGGTACAACTTAAAAATACCTACATTAGCCTAAAACAATATTTTGAAGAACAATTAAGAAATTTTAAAATGGCTTTCAATATGGAATTGGCAATGAAAACATTGCCTATCTTTTCTGGCAAATTTGAAGAAGTTGAAAACTTCTGCAAATTCGTTGAGATATTTTTCAAAAATCTTTCAGAAGCTGGTAAAACTGATTTGCTTGAATTTGTTTACCACATAAAGCTCACTCAGAAAGTAAAAACGGCAATAACTCTCAAATACTCATAATAAACAATCAGAACAATAGAACAAACAAAACACGAAACAAATTCCAATACACCCCCCAAAATTCATACTGGACCAATAACCAGAGAAATTTCAACACTCAAAGAAATTTTACGCAAAGAAACCGAAACTCCACATTCAATAACAGAACACCACCCATAAACACATACAACAATTTCAGACACAACTCTAACATGCAAAACAATGATTCCAGGTATTATCCTAACATGCAACACAATAATATAGGAAATATGCAAAACAATAATAATTTCCGGCAGAATGCGAACATTCAAAACAATCCCAGATGCCCCCAAATACCTAACATCAATCAAAATAATAGAAGAAGACACTTAAACGTTGTGCAGAACCAGGGAAACGGAATACCGCTGGTGGTGGACGACACCATCACTGGCGTATAAACACACATAAAATTCTCAATATATCTAATAAAAACACTTTCTACGTTATACTTCAGACTAAGCAAAATAAAACTATAACATTACTAGTTGATACAGGAGCAGATATTTCAATAATAAAATCTTACATATTACATATCACAAAAGCTAACCTAATAAACAATATATACAATCTAAGTGGAATAACTACAGAAACTATACATACTATTGGAACAACATTTATACAACTACAAGTAGGACAAACACAACTAACACATGAATTCCATGTGGTGGAGGACAATTTTACTATATCCACAGATGGAATATTAGGAATTGATTTCTTAAGAGATTACCTGTACAAACTGGACTTCGAAACAATGAAGACATCGTACTACCAATGGAAACTAACAAACCCAAAATTATCTCAATACCACCCAGATCAGAGATAATACATCCAATAAAAATAAAATTAAAAGAGGATTCACTTATCTTAAATGAAGAATTTCAAAAAGGAGTGTTTTTAGCAAATTGTATAATTCCACGTAATGGGATAAAACACGTTAGAATTTTAAATAGAACAGCACAAACCATAAACCTTAAAAACATTAATGTACAAACTGAACCCCTTCGAAATTACCATATACTGTATGCAAAAACACAAAACGAGGCCATTAAAGAACGAATAAATAGACCTTAAATATAAATCAAAAAGACAAAACTGCTAAGGACTCACTAATAGAAATATTCAAAAATTTCCAAGACATATTTCATTTAGAGGGAGAAAAACTCACGACGAATAACTTCTATATACAGAAACTTCAGACAAACGATAACACACCAGTTTACATCAAAAATTATTGTCTTCCACAAACCCAAACTAAGGAAATTAATAATCAAGTACAGAAGCTAATAGACGAAGACATAGTAGAACCTTCGGTAAGCCCTTATAATTCACCCTTACTAATTGTACCTAAAAAGACAACTAACGACACACAAAAATGGCGACTTGTAGTAGACTTTAGAAAATTGAACGACAAATTAGTAAACGATAAATTTCCACTAACCAGACTTGAAGACGTTCTTGACAAACTGGCAAGAGCTAAATATTTTTCTACGTTAGATATGACTACTTCTTTTCACCAAATAAACCTACACAAAGATTCCAGACCCCTAACAGCTTTCTCAACAAATAAAGGACATTTCCAATTTAAACGACTACCATTCGGACTCAAAATTTCATCAAACAGTTTTCAGAGAATGCTCACAATAGCTTTAAGTGAACTGAACTCCAACGCCTTCCTCTATGTGGACGATATCATTATATTTGGCTGCACACTCAAACACCACAACGACAATCTCATAAAAGTATTCACTAGACTACAGAAATATAACTTAAAGCTCAATGCTAGTAAATGTAACTTTTTGGTACCCGAAGTCATATATCTTGGACATCTGATAACTAAGAATGGCGTCCAAACCGACCCTTCAAAATTTAATGTTATAAAAAACTATCCCACACCCAAAAATGCAGACGAGGTAAGACGATTCGTCGCACTTTGTAATGTAATTATGATTTTACAGTAATATATAAAAAGGAAGTAATAATACAAATGCTGACGCTTTATCACGGATTAAAATAGATAATAATATGTTAAAAGATATGATACCTAAGAAGATAAATGTAATAACAAGAGGGCAAAAGTTAAAAATGATGAATAATGAAAAGATAGCAGATAACGCTAAAATTAAGAATAATAACAAGAATAATGATATTAACAATACAGACTGTACTAACCGAAGTCTGGCCAACTTCATATTTGGGAATGTACTTTAATGTCTGATGTAAATAAATTAAAGAAATTTAAAATTGAATTTATCAAGGGCAAAAACAAAACAAAGAAGAAAGTTAGTATACATATAAATAAAAAATATATACTATTGCGATGCAATGAAAATCCACCGAATTTCGATTCTATTATGGATAAACTGACATCAAGATTGATTAAAGAGAAAATATAGCATTAAATAAAGGAGATCATATATTTAAAATTATAGATGAAAAAGATTTTAAAGAAGAAGTAAATAAATAATTACAAAAGATTTGTAATAATGCCCAAAAATTGAATATTATATTGTATAAAGACCCTCAAAAGATTAATGACAAATTAACTCAATTTAAATTAATAAATGAATATCACAATAGTCCACATGGAGGACACTTAGGAGTTGGAAAAACTCTCTTAAAACTCAAACAAAGGTATCTATGGAAAAACATGAACAAAATGATTAGGACTTTCGTCAATAATTGCAAAGACTGTAAATTAAATAAACAAATAAGACATGTCAAAGAACCACAAGTTATAACAAACACACCCACTACAAGTTTTGAAATAGTGGAAATAGATATAGTAAGACCATTGAGGATAGGAAATGGATTTAGGTATATACTAACCATGCAATGCGAGTTAACAAAATACATAATAGCATGTCCGATACAAAGTAAAGACGCTAAAACAATAGCGAAAACAATTATTGAACAAGGCATACTAAAATATGGTCATTTCAAGATATTAAAATCAGACAGGGGAACATAATTTACAAATGAACTACTGAAAAACATATGTGAACTCCTCAAAATTCAACAAATGTTTTCCACCCCTTACCATCATCCGTTGAAAGAAATCATCGCGTTATGAATGAATACATGTTGTCATTCGCAGAAAATGACAATTGGGATAAATGGATACCTTATTATTGTTTTGCATATAACACCACCCCACATATAATAACGGGATACACACCTTATGAACTGGTATTTGGAAGAATAGCCTATCTGCCAAATGATATTGTTAATATGAATGACACAAATAAAGATTTAGGTAATTATTATAATGAATTGAAAGCCAGTATAAAATTTTCTTTACTAAATATATTAGGGTTTGGTGTAATAATATGTATAAGTTTTTGAAATGAGTATTTCATTTGGACTTAATATTGATGGTAGTGATGATGTATATTTGAAAAATGTGAAACATTAATATCTGGCGACTGGAGGGTTTGAACCTAGACCGGTTTCGAACTCGCCCTCATCGAGTTCTCATCAGTAGGCGCTTTACTAAAAGCGAAAGAATTTTTAGAAAAGGAAAAACTTAAAAGAACATTAAAGAATAATGGTAAAGAAAGCAAATTTTTGAATTTGGAAATAGGAGACTATGTGCTATTAAGAAATATGACAAAACGGAAGGATGAAAAACCCTATATCGGTCCATACGAGATAATCGCAAGAAATGGTGTAAACTCCACTATTAAAGAAAATAACACGTTTAAAACATTTCACAATAACTTACTAAAACCATATAGTATAAGAAAATAACATACATTCTAGAATAATTGATGATTAAACTTAATCTATACTAATATTATAAAGAGGAAAGATTTGTATTTTTGTATTTTTGTTTTTTTTGTATGTAACGAGTAAACTCAAAAACTACTGGACCGATTTCAAAAATACTTTCGCTTTAGAAAGCTACATTATCACTGAAAAACATAGGCTATATTTATTGCCAAAAACTGTTGGGGATCCCTGGACATTCCTACTATTACTAACCCCTTTTTGTACCCACCATTGATTGATAGTAATATTGCCATACAAACATTGCATTCACATGTACCCAGATAATTAAGAAATTAAGTATTCACAATAAGTATTTCACAATATTTAAATAGTAATGAAATCTGACAACGGCATGTGTGGATACCACTCCACATGCATCACTAGGTTTTGGAGAGGATTTTTTGCCAATAATGGATTTTTGGATCGATTTTTTAATGAATTTGGAATAAAAGAAACATTTATATGGAACTCTGAAAACATATGTTATGGGTCCCACTCCAAATGCACCACAACGTTCTGGAGAGGATTTTTGGCCAATACTGGATTTCGGACCATTTTTTTAATGAATTTGGAATAAAAAAATCATTTATATGGTATTCTAAGAGCATATGTTACGGGTCCATTCCAGACGCACCACCAGGTTCTGAAGAGGTTTTTTGGCCAATACTGGATATTTGCACCATTTTTTAATGAATTTGGAATAAAAGCAACATTTATATGGAATTCGAAGAACATATGCACCACCAGGTTCTGGAGAGGATTTTTGGCCAAGAGGGTATATTAAATTTGTCATTCCGCTTGCAACATTCGGAAGGAAGCGTCGGAGACACCAAAAACTATATATATTCTTGCTCAAGATCAAAAACTGAATCAATTTAAACAATGTCCGTCCGCGTGTCCATGTGTTTGACTGTTCCTGACACTCTCACGGCCGTAATTTTTGAGATATCGAGCTGAAATTTGATACACATGTGTTAGGTGTCTGCAGGCAGGTTCTAAGTAAAATCGGGCAATATCGATTTAAAAAATTTCATAACCTAGGGAAGGGCATAGGCAACGTTTCATCCCGCGGGATAACCGAATTCAACGCAGGTGAAACAGCGCGGCAACAGCTAGTCTTAATATAATTTGAAATAAACATAATTTTTATAGCATAGACACAAAAAAATTCTAAAAAAAAAAATTCTCTAAAAAAATTTCTCTAAAAAAAATTTTTTTCCCTTTGGGATAGGGGTGTAGTGCATTCACTGTTAAGTGAACACATTCACTCAATTATTGTATTAATTCAATTTTGCTTACTGTAGTAAAACGTAAATATAGGTCACACTATTATTATTTTTATTTTTAGTTAATTTTAGATTTTTGCGCGTACATGCAAAAATAGAATTTAAGTCAAGTAAGCAATAAGAATAACCTAGTTTATGCTTACTATTAAATATTGTATTTGAAATTTATCATGTTAATTTTAGTATATAAGAAATGATTTTTCATTCAATAAAACAGACTAAAACTCATAGCGAGCGAGTCTCCTATACACTTTCCATTACTTTATAGCACTAGATACCTAGCACTTCTACTGAATCCTCACATTGGGCGTTGCGCGATAAACAGTGCTATATGTAAAGTCTACACTTCCTGTTTCTATAACATGGCGATCCTGCCAAACTATTAAACTCTTAAATTTTTTGATCCTGCTAAAATTTTTGAACCTGCCAAATTTTTTTTTTGATCCTGCTAAATTTTTTTTTGATCCTGCTAAATTTTTGATCCTGCCAAATTCTTAAACTCTTAAACTCTTTTTGATCTTTTGATCCTGACAAAACATATACGCAGGCTAACACCACTACTGCCTCCCGGTCAACCCACTCGCGAATACCACCATATATACCAACTGGTACCTCTCAATCATCCAACCACCGTACATACCAACGCCCATCCTTGGTCCCAAACGCCTGGCCATTGAGGAATATAGGCAAAAAAAGAATTACGCCAAACAGGTCAAACAATCTGTGCCGCCTAGACCACAAAGAAAAGGTGGTGGCAAACGCATCAAGCACCCCAATGAAATTCGGAAACTACATCGAATAAAGAACATTGCAACAGGCGAGACAAAAGAAAAATAATTAATCTCATTAAAAAGGAAAGACAGGAATGGGCTCTTTGAAGAGTAAACAACAAGAACAAGTGAACGTGGTCAACAATAACAACAACAGTGACGACAATAATGGACAAGTGACTACAATAAAAGTAACGTCGGAGACATTGGTGGTATTAGTAATAATAATAATATTAGGATATAGTTTATACAAAGTAAACACATAATATAAACATTATTTAAACAAAAAATTAAGTAGGAGTATGACACTCTCTAATGTCTAGACATACAAAATTATTGAAATGAATACACAATAAATAAACAAAAATTCTTTTCTTTTTTCTCTTCAAAAATGTTGAAGTTATTTATTTATACACATTCGCTGATACACTTGTGTACTTGTTTCTCTGTTTTCTGAAAGTTCTCAAGACAACATGGACCAAGAGTCGCCAATACCAAAACATAAATATAACGTTCGCTCCAGGGAAAAAGATTTTGATTTAAATTTTTACAGTGCTTTCTTTGCGGATTCAGAAGAACCTAAGAGTTATAAAGAAGCTATTTCAAGTGATGTTAATGCGCAGTGGAAGCAAGCCGTGGATGAAGAATTTAGGTCTCTCATAAAGAATGACACGGAATTTGGTAGATCTTCCGGAAAGCAAAACTGCTATAACTAACAAGTGGGTATACAAAATTAAACGTGACAAGGATAGGATAGGATAGGGCTATTGAACGTTATAAAGCACGTTTAGTCATACGTGGTTTTACGCAAAAATATGGAGTCGATTACGAAGAAACTTTTAGTCTAGTAGCAAAATTTACTTCTATATGAATGATTTTAACTTTATGTACTTTCTTAAAATATAATATCTTGCAATTTATTGTGAAAAAAGCATTCTTGTATGGCTATGTACAAGAAGACATTTATATGGTTCAACCAATTGGTTATGAAGGTGGCAGCAGTAAGGTCTGTAAATTGAAGAAAAGCCTTTATGGCCTAAAGCAAGCCTCTCGATGTTGGAATAAACGATTTACGGAAATGATCAAAAGGTTCAATTTCACAGTTACTGCAGCAGACTCGTGTGGTTTTATTGGTAGCATAAATAATAAACGACAATTGGCAATTTATGTAGATGATGACATTATTGCGGCAGAGTCAACTGAAGCATCAACTATTTTTATTGATTTTCTCATTTTTTCAAATGAATTTGAAATCAAGGTGATAGATTCCTTCTTTTATTTGGGCATGGAAAAGCCATTGAAACTGATCGAACAGTTATCCGCCAAACTGCTTATACCAAAAAGATTTTAGACAAGTTCAACATGGCTAATGCAAAAGCAGCAAGTACGCCTATAGAAAATATTTTTGAAAGTACAAATGAAACATCACAATCCAAATTTCCATATCGCGAAGCTATTGGCTCTTTAATGTATTTAGCCATTGGAACGCGTCCTGACATTGCTTTTGCTGTTTCATATGTTAGTCGGTTCTTAGACAATTATCAAGAAGAACATGTCACAGCATTAATACGGTTTTTAGATATCTCTGTGGAACGATTGGACATGGAATTGTTTTCAATAAAACTGATAATTTTTGTCTCGATTGTTTTACAGATTCAGATTTTGCTGGTGATTTAGAAACGAGACATTTGATAGGTGGTTATGTCATAATACTTGCTAAAGTGTCTTGGTCGTCGAAACGACAGCAAACCGTGGCTCTTTCTACTACAGAAGCTGAGTATATATCAGCATGTGTAAGTGTAAGGGAATTAATATGGGTCCAAAAACTATTAAAAGAGATGATTCCAGAAGAAATTGGCATTTCCACCTTATGGATTGATAACCAGAGTGCCATCAAGCTTATTAAGAATCCTCAGTTCCACAAGAGAACCAAACATATAGATGTGAAGTACCACTTCATAAGGGAGGTACATGAAAATAAAGGCTTCAAGTTGAAGTTCTAACTAGCGAGCAACTTGCAGACATATTTAAAGTGATGCTTAACGTAGTACCATAACAAGCAACTGACCTCATAAATAAAAGTGGAAGGGTTGAAATTGTTTATTTATACACATTCGCTGATACACTTGTTCTTCGTGTACTTGTTCGATAATATCGTATTTTAAACATAGGAATCTCTCGTATGGACCAAGCTACATCACTGTTGCAAACCTTTATAAAAATTAAAACAAATTTAAGGAAAACGCCCAGTCGTCCGTACACAAAAAAAACTATTGAAAACAAATTGGTAGAATTAGAAACACTAAAAGACCAATTTAGAAACCTTGATCAAGATAAAATACCTTTAGAGTTGAAACTCCACTTCAAGAATATATATACAAATCTAAAAGAAAACTTTGAAGAACAATTAAGAAATTTTAAAATGGACTTCTGAAATATTGTCCAAAATTCTTTCAGAAGCTGGTAAAACATATTTGCTTGAATTCGTAAGCTCACTCAGAAAGTAAAAACGGCAATAGGTTTAATACACACGTCTAACACGTTAGAGAAACTATACAATTCTATTAAAAATACTTTCAAAAACCAACACACAATACCAACAATACATAATACACTAAACAATTTACAACAACGACGTAGCATTGAGAATTATAGAAATAAAATAGTTAGTCTAATAACACAATTAAATTACTTACAAATTCAAGACTTAGGCACTGCGGCAACTACAGCTAAACGTGAGGTCATAACAAAAATCAATGACAATTATGCTGTCACAGTATTTAAAAAAGGCATCGATGAAAGATACAAACAGACCCTATTCGCTGCTTAACCTCAATCGTTAACCCAAGTCAACTTGGCTCTAGAATTGGAAGAAGACCATAGCTTTAAAAATAAATCTCAAATACTTAGAATAAACAATCAGAACAATAGAACAAACAAAACACGAAACAAATTCCAATACACCACCCAAAATTCAACCTGGACCAATAACCAAAGAAATTTCATCACTTAAAGAAATTTTACACATAGAAACCGAAACCCCACATTCAACAACAGAACGCCACCAATAAACACATACAACAATTTCAGACAGAATTCTAA
The DNA here is from genome assembly GCA_963978525.1 of Ornithomya fringillina. Classification (NCBI taxonomy): domain Eukaryota; kingdom Metazoa; phylum Arthropoda; class Insecta; order Diptera; family Hippoboscidae; genus Ornithomya; species Ornithomya fringillina. Next base: position 31,050,820 of record OZ021690.1, on the reverse strand, counting down.
CATGCAACACAATAATTTCAGAAATATGCAAAACAGTAACAATTTTTGGCAGAATGCGAACATGCAAAACAATCCCAGATGCCCCCAAATACCTAACATCAATCAAAATAATAGAAGAAGACACTTAAACGTTGTGCAGAACCAGGGAAACGGAATACCGCTGGTGGTGGACGACACCATCACTGGCGTATAAACACACATAAAATTCTCAATATATCTAATAAAAACACTTTCTATGTTATACTTCAGACTAAGCAAAATAAAACTATAAAATTACTAGTTGATACAGGACCAGATATTTCCATAATGAAATCTTACAAAAGCTAACCTAATAAACAACATATACAATCTAAGTGGAATAACTACTGAAACTATACATACTATTGGAACAACATTTATACAACTACAAGTAGGACAAACAGAACTAACACATGAATTCCATGTGGTGGAGGACAATTTCCCAATATCCACAGATGGAATATTAGGAATTGATTTCTTAAGAGATTACCTATGCAAACTGGACTTCGAAACAATGACTATGGAAATCCATACAAATAATGAAGACATCGTACTACCAATGGAAACTAACAAACCAAAAATTATCTCAATACCACCCAGATCAGAGATAATACATCCAATAAAAATAAAATTAAAAGAGGATTCACTTATCTTAAATAAGGAATTTCAAAAGGGAGTGTTTTTAGCAAATTGTATAATTCCACGTAATGGGATAAAACACGTTAGAATTTTAAATACAACAGCACAAACCATAAACCTTAAAAATATTAATGTACAATTAGAGCCTCTTCGAAATTACCACATACCATATGCAAAAACACAAAACGAGGCCAGTAAGGAACGACTAAATAGATTATTGTGCACCTTAAATATAAATCAAGAGGACAAAATTGCTAAGAACTCATTAATAGAGATATTCACAGATTTTCAAGATATATTCCACTTAGACGGAGAAAAACTCACGACAAATAACTTTTATACACAGAAACTTCAGACAAATGATAACACACCAGTTTACATCAAAAATTATCGACTACCACAAACACAAACTGAGGAAATTAATAAACAAGTGCAGAAATTAATTGACGATGACATAGTAGAACCTTCAGTAAGCCCTTATAACTCACCCTTACTAATTGTACCTAAAAAGACGACTAACGACACACAAAAATGGCGACATGTAGTAGACTTTAGAAAATTGAACGACAAATTGGTAAACGACAAATTTCCACTAACGAGACTTGAAGACGTTCTTGACAAATTGGGAAGAGCTAAATACTTTTCTACTCTAGATATGACGAGTTCATTTCACCAAATCAATTTAGACAAAAACTCCAGACCTCTAACAGCTTTTTCTACTAACAAAGGACATTACCAATTCAAACGACTACCTTTCGGTCTTAAAATTTCATCAAACAGCTTTCAAAGAATGCTCACAATAGCTTTAAGCGGACTAGACTCTAACGCATTTCTCTATGTGGATGACATCATCGTGTTTGGCTGCACACTTAAACATCACAACGACAATCTAATAAAAGTTTTTACCAGACTACAAAAATATAACTTGAAACTCAATGCCAGCAAGTGCAATTTTTTGAGACCAGAAGTTACATACCTTGGACACCTAATAACCAAAAATGGTATACAAACTGATCCATCAAAATTTGATACAATAAAAAGTTATCCCATACCCAAAAACGCAGACGAAGTGAGACGATTCGTAGCATTGTGCAATTATTACAGAAGATTTATAAAAGATTTCGCACAAATTCCAAAATGCCTAAACTCATTATTAAGAAAGCATCAACCATTTATATGGTCGAACGAATGTCAAAAGGCATTTGAAACTTAAAAAGAAAAATTGATGCACCCTCCCATCCTGCAATACCCAGACTTTGGCAAACCATTTATTTTAACAACAGATGCCTCAGATTATGCCTTAGGAGCTGTTCTATCGCAAGGAGAAATTGGACACGACTTACCAATTTCATATGCAAGTACCACACTCTCAAAACACGATATAAATAAACCTATAATAGAAAAAGAACTACTTGCTATACATTGGGGTATAAAATTCTTCAGACCCTATCTCTATGGACGCAAATTCATAGTCGTTACAGACCACCGACCATTAGTATCACTACTCACAAAAATCCTTCATCCAAAATGACGCGCATAAGAATGGAATTATGCGATTATGACTTTACAATAATATACAAAAAAGGTTCGAAAAATTCAAACGCTGATGCTCTATCACGAATCCGAATAGATACTGACATGCTTAGAGAAATGATACCTAAGAAGATAAATGTTATAACAAGAGGGCAAAAATTGAAAAATATTGAGTTAGCTAACGATATGGAAAATCAGAATAGTTCAACCCCACAAAAGCCTGATCAACTTCATATATGGGACTGCACATCTATTTCTGACATTAACAATTTAAGAAAAATAAGATTTGAAAGTATTAAAAACATTACAAAGAAAAATAATGTTAAAATACAAACAGAGAGTAAAGATATAATAATAAGATGCAGTGATAATCCTCCGAATTTAGATTCGATCATGGAGAAGCTGACATCACAATTAGAAAAATTAAAGATATTTAATGTAGCATTGAACAAGAATGATATGATATTCAAGTTCACAACTGAAAATGCTTTTAAAGAAAAATTTAATAAGTTGCAACAAAAGAAAAATAAAAAAGGCCAATTATTAAATATTATATTATACAAAGACCACCAGAGAATAACAGATGAAGTGATACAATATAAATTAATTGACGAATTTCATAACAGTCCATTAGGAGGACATTTATGTATCAGAAAAACTCTTTTAAAATTAAAACAAAAATATGTCTGGAAAAACATGAACAAAATGGTCAAAAAATTTGACAACAACTGCACAAATTGTCAAGAAAATAAACAGACACGACATACTAAAGAACCACAAACTATTACCGTAACACCAAACAGCAGTTGCGAAGTAGTTGAGATAGATACAGTAGGACCCCTAAGGATTTCAAATGGGTTCAGGTATATTCTAACGATGCAATGCGCACTAACAAAATATATAATCGCGTTCCCAATACCTAGTAAAGACGCAAAAACAATTTCTCAAACAATTGTCGAACAACTTATTCTAAAATGTGGTCATTTTAAGATATTAAAATCAGACAGAGGAACAGAATTTACAAATGAATTACTGAAAAACGTATGTGAACTACTCAAAGTTCAACAAATATTTTCAACCCCTTATCATCAGCAAACTTTAGGCTCTGTTGAAAGAAATCATCGTGTAATGAATGAATATATGTTGTCATTTGCAGAAAATGGCAATTGGGATAAATGGATACCATATTACTGTTTTGCATATAACACCACCCCGCATATAATAACGGGATACACACCTTATGAACTAGTATTTGGAAGAATAGCCTATCTGCCAAATGATAATATTGATATGATTGATACAAATAAAGATTTAGAAAATTATTACAATGAACTGAAAGCCAGATTAAAGTTTTCTTTGCAAAATGCAAAAGAATTTTCAGAAAGAGAAAAGCATAGAAGAACATTAAAAAATAATGCTAAAGAAAGCAAACCTTTGAATTTGGAAATAGGAGATTATGTATTATTAAGAAATATGACAAGACGGAAGAATGAAAAACCCTATGTCGGTCCATACAAAATAATTGCTAGAAATGGTGTGAATTCCACCATCAAGATAAACAACACTTCAAAAACATTTCACAATAACATCCTCAAACCTTATAAAACATGAAATATATATATAAGTTCAAGAAATAAAATTTCTTAAAATAACTAATTAAATACTTTAATTAAATTAATACTAAATATTATGTTGATTATTATTGTATAAATATTACTTTTAATTTATAAACAAATTTTACTTATTATACTTATTTTACAAAAAAATTTTTCTTTATACAAAAAATTTTTTTTCTCTATAGGATAAGGGTGTAGTGTAGTGTACTATCCATTATTCATCCCTCTAATATTTAATGATCTATTTGACTCCATATATGATCTTGGTCTTCTTCAACTCAATCATATTCATAATTCGAATAATAGGCTCTTAGATTTGGTCTTTTATATGGATACTAATTTACGTATTATACGATCTCATCCGTTCTCTTTACCGGAGGACACTCACCATCCCTCATTATTGCTTTTTATTCAGGAATTTTTTCATTGTGATTTGCCCATACATAAGGATCTCCATTCGTTGCGTTTATTTAGTAAAACGGATTATGCTAAACTTAGAAGCTTCGTATCTCACAAAGACTGGAACCTCAACTATCATGATATTGATGGCTCCTTGCACACCATTTACAATCATCTGTATTCAGCCATATCGTTATCCGTTCCACTAAAGACTCCTACATCTAATACTACTTGTCCGATATGGTTCAACCGACATCTACGAAACCTAAGAAACAAAAAGAGTAGACTATACAAACGTTACAAACGAAGTGGTCTACTCAAGGACTATATTAGTTACTCAAACTGCAACCGAGAATTTAATGCTCTAAAAAATAATTGTTATGCTAATTATCTTCATAGCATGAGACGTAAGCTCCTTCTTGATCCCAAATCATTTTACAGTTTTGTTAACTCGAAACGTAAAGTTACGGGATTTCCCTCGATCATGTATTATGATGACTCGGAAACATCGGATATATTAGAGATATCTAACCTTTTCGCTGACTATTTTGCTAAATCATATTCTACATCTAATATTAGAAATATTGACTACCCTTTTCCAATTAGTTCGTTTGACATCTTTCCAGCGGTGTCCTTCTCAGAAAATGAAGTCTTTACAGCCCTGTCCAGTCTTAAATTATGTCATAGTCCAGGTCCTGATGGTGTCCCTCCAGCTATTCTCCGCTGCTGTGCGGATTTGTTGTGTGGTCCAATAACCAAAATTTTCAACAGCTGTTTAAAAAGAGGTTACTTTCCTTCATTCTGGAAAAAAAGCTTCATTATTCCTATCTATAAAAATGGTCCTAGAAACTCCATAGTGAACTACAGAGGTATCGCCAAACTAAGTGCGCTGCCTAAATTATTTGAATATCTGATTACTCAAAGACTAACGCCATCAATAAGGTCAGTTATCTCTCATTGTCAACACGGCTTTTGCCGTGGTAAGTCAACATCAACGAACTTATTAGAGTTTAGTAATTACATTTTCAATGCGTTTTCTCTTCATAAACAAACTGATGTCATCTATACAGACTTCTCTAAAGCATTTGATAGTGTTCACCATGATCTATTACTATTTAAACTGCAACGTATTGGTTTTCCGGAAAACTTAATCTCCCTAATTCGTGGCTACTTGTCTGGTCGTACTCAACAAGTGTTATTTAAATCCACTTATTCCCGCCTAATCTCCGTTCCATCTGGGGTTCCCCAAGGTAGCCACTTGGGACCTTTACTTTTTATTATCTTCCTAAATGACCTTCCATCGTGTATCCAACATTCTCAAATCTTAATGTTTGCAGATGACGTTAAACTCTTCCTCTCGTTAAGCTCTTTGGACGATGCTAGTTTACTACAATCGGACCTTACAAACTTGGTATCATGGTGTGACTTAAATGGTATGCGTTTGAACTTAAATAAGTGCAAAAAGATGTCGTTTGGATGGATATTCTGTTAATAATCATGTTCTTGAAAATGTGTCTTGTTATAATGACTTGGGTGTCGCTTTTGATCCTAAACTCAGGTTTAACGAACATATCATATCATCTGTCAATAAAGCTAGATCCTTGTTTGGATTCATTAAACGCTGGTCCAGAGAGTTTAACGACCCCTACGTTTCCAAACGTCTGTTTACGTCCCTGGTTAGGCCCACACTAGAATATGCAGTTGTGGTCTGGATACCCAGCTATAGACTCTACGTTGACCTAATTGAATCGGTTCAACGTAATTTCTTATGCTTTGCATTACGCGGTCTAGGTTGGGATCCTTCGCTTCCCTTGCCCTCTTATGAAAATGGCCTCAATATAATTAGTCTTCCGACACTAGAGAGGAGAAGAGAAATGTTGGGGGTTTCCTTCATTGCGAGAATTCTGACAGGTGAAGTGTCCTCCCCTCCTCTTCTGAGCCTAGTCACTCTTAATATACCAATCAGGGTCTCTAGGCATTTTGAGCCATTAAGGCTACCTCAATGCCGCACCAACTACGAGCTGTTCAGTTCTTTTAGAGTCCTATGTCGATTGTTCAACGAATATTCTAATTCGTTTGATGTTGCGGTTGATACGATCTTTGCCATTAAAAGAATTATATTAAATCGTTAGTTGCCAAACTACTCTCCCTCCGCATTTATATACAACTTTTATACTTAACCCTGTTTATAAATTAATTATTTTGTTATAAATTTTACTATTAATTTGAAATATATTACTAAATATTAGATAATCTAAGAATATACTTCTAAATTAGACATAAGTTTCTTTAATAGTTATAGGTCCCTGAGTTGCTGCGGATGTTGTTGTTGTTGTTGTGGTGCTCCTGCTTAGCTTTAAGATTTTAGCTTTAAGATTTTATTGTAAGTTTTTTATTTTTTTATTTTTACATATGTGAACCTCAATTAGCTGTTTATGTTAGCTATGTTCTAATTAAATGAAATAAATGAAATGAAATAGTGTGCATACAAAAAGTGCACATTCTTTAGTTAAGATTCGATTATTGACCTTAACTTAAATAAAAACTGTAACATACTTTACTATACAAACTTGACACAAATTCTTAAGCTAAGGTTCAATTTCACATATATTATATCACACATTATTCTTTATTCATTACCGACCTTATTAACTTAAATAAAAACTGTAACATACAACACAAACTTACACACAACTATTAAAGCTAAACTTTAATTGAAGCACACTCAAATAATCAAAATCATTAATACTCCTATTTCAATAACCTTAACTCTAATAAAAATAATATTTGTAATAGTGTATCATATATCATAATAATGTAAGAAATTTTGTATATAAGATTTGTGTTTTTCAAAAATAAAGTCAGACAATAATTCGTATCATAAAAGTAAATTTTGTCTCCATAAAAATAAATTATCAATATACCTTGCGTAAATACGCGGGATACTGAAGTTGCGCGTTGCGCGACGTATGATAATTATTTTATTGAAACCAATAAAAAAAAAATAAATAAAAAGTAATCCATAACATCATATTAGTAATTTTTATTCTGGGGCAAGATCTATTAGGTACAATTATATCGTATACATCCGGCATAGAACTAGCTATAGCCGTCTTAACTTTATCACGTTCATCAGCACCGCCACAATCAATTACAACAACTCCGTTACTCTTGGATCGCACATTAGATATTCTTAAGGTAGTAGGATCAACATTTTTATTCAAGTCCTTTTTCGTTTTATCACCATCTTGTTTACACTTTGGTTTAATCACAAGTGGTAGTGTAGCATTCTGCAAAACACTACCACGCTCCATATCCATCTTCAAAATAAGTAAAACATCACTGTTTTGACTGGACAACTTTCTTATAGATTCATCTAGACTTTTGGCATACTTCAATCCATCCTAATATGCACGTTGATGCTCTACCACATTATTTAAACGTTCACCATATCGAGCTTCAAATGTTTCAAGCAAAAGCTTAATTTCAAGTTCATTTCTTTGTAGTGAAGCATCAAACTCATTCTTGTATTCCATAAAATAATTACTATTTTTTTCCACAAGATCCTGAACCTCTTTTAAAACAAAGTCAATATTATGAATATATTGCATACAATCATCACACAGGTAACGTAAAAACTTATTGGTATTCATGAAATTTATATTTGATTGATGAAGACCACAGCATTTAAAAGATGAGTGATATATTTTTCCACACACTCCCATACATCTAATGCCACTTTCACCCCGTATAGGGGTACGGCACTTGTGGCAGTCGTTAATCAGACAAACGTATTAATTAAAACTTTTTATAATTTATTTTATTTTATAATAATTAACAAAGAAAAGAAAAACTCAACCGATCACGAGCGAAGTTAACAACCTTATATTTATATAAGGTATATATATAATCTTAAGATGGATACAGCAGCCGAATGATTTATTCTTAGTCTGATCACCTCGACAGCTCGCTAGCAAAAGAGAGCGAGAAATATGCTAACATCCCTAAGTTCGATATTTCTCGTTGGAAATTATTGGAATTGTGTCCCGATAGTACTCGGTCGGTCGGTGGCAGCGAGTGGTAGCCAGATTTACAATATTATTTTTAGTACTAGGTTTCCTATACTAGACCTTATATATATTAGTTCTAATATGAAATTAGTTGACGGGGAAAACGAGGGACGACTTTCCTCGTCACACGTCCTCCCCCCTTCGTGTAACAAACATTGGTTTTTTTTATACCCTCCACCTTAGGGAAGAGGGTATATTCATTTTGATCATCCGTTTACAACACATCGAAGGAAGCGTCGGAGACCCCACAAACCATATATATTCTTAATCAGCATGACAAGAGAAATCCTTTGAGACATGTCCGTCCGTGTGTCCGTCTGTTGTTGGCACTCTCACGGTCGTAATTTTTGAGATATCAAATTGAAACTTTGCATACGTATTCTTAGTTCGATTTCGCTGTTCCGTATTGAAATTGGGCAAAATTGGTAAAGAGACACGCCCACAATAAACGAAAATCTCATCATACCTCGAAAAAATTGTATCTTTTAAAAATTATATATCGCACAATACTATGCCTATCAAGTTGAAATTTGGTACATATATAAAGGGTACCGTTATCCAACACAGTGCCAAAAATGGGCGTGATTGAATAACGCAAACGTCTATAATTTAAAAAAAACACTATTTGCGTAAATACATGAAATACATAAATATGGCAAAAGGAGCTTATTTTTTAGAGAATTACAAAAGGCTTCGGTCTTAACCGAACTTTTCTATCTTGTTACACTTCAGTTTTAATCAAAAACATAGGGTTTGTAATTAATTAGTATTCAGAAATTAAGATTCATATTATTTGGTTGCATTAAAAGAAAGAAATTATATATTATAATTTATATAATTATTATGAGTAGCATCCGGACATCGGCGTTGATATGTAGTGGCCCTTTAGATTTGGTATATTGTAACTTTGCCGTTACTACGCTACGACCACCCTAAATGTGCCCTCCTTGAGGTCACAACGCCACTTGTGCCTTTTCCCCTTCGGCAACTGCTCGAGAAGCTCCTCTACACGTGGTCCTAACTGCCATAATACCACTAATGGTGTTGTATGTTCGCTCGCTGATGATCGCGCTGGCGCTGATTATAGTGAAAAGTGTGTTCTGGATATGGCTTCTGCTGTGGTTGAATACGATGTCCCCGATAACAATGCTGATGATGTGACGACCCGTGAAGATGTGGGGGCCGTCGCTGGTTTTCGGCTGGTTTACCTGGTCTCTGCACATGCGGGTGCTGCTGGTGGTGGTTATGTTGGGCTTGATGTCTGCCCACGTCTTCTCCAGCAGTCCTGGGTGGGGTGCTGATGGACCAAGTATCAGCTAACTTTTTAGCAATCCTTTGAGTTGTGGATTGATTAGATGTCAGACAGGCAGTATGTCGTTGTGTTGAATTTTGGATTGCTTTGTGTATAAGGCCTTGTTAACACGGCTCGGAGTATCATCGGAATTCTCGATTGGTGAACTACTCGATACCTTAAGAACGCCGGAACTGGGCATTGGATTGATATGTTTTATCTGGAACCAGGCACTTGCTCGACTTTGTCGTCCGAACTTCAGTGAATTAGAATTTGTTGAGCACGGCATTCTCGCCTAAGCTTTGGGTTGATCGTCATTGTACTGTGTTAGCGGCTTACTCGACTCTACCGTCCGAGCCTCTGTATTGGGTACACTCACTTCGCTGCTGTCCGACCTTAGCGTCCAGACAGAATGGCACGGAGTTAATCTTCTGGGCAAACCAGCTGCACGTTTTAGCTCCAGGACAATGAGTCCATTTTCATGAGATTTTGGAAGGCTGGTTGAATTTAATAAATGCGTCTGTACATGTGAGCTTAGCTTGAAAAGCTGCTAGGAAGCTAAAACCCAGAATGACGTCCTCGCAAGGACGCGGCATGACCCTGAATTTGAGACTGAGACATATATCGCAATTTCGTGCGGTATAGCCATCTTCCGCACACGGGTGACGTGCTGTCTGGGGATTACACCTATTCTTCGGGCGATCATTCGCCAGCCTATGGTTTTCGCGAAGAGGTGACATTCGCTGAGTTACTTCGGGAATGCACTCGTAATCCCCCGCCATCTCTAATAATCCCGCCAAATTTTTAAAATTGTTGCGATGGATGTAGCGGAGGTAATCGGCTAGAGCGTTGCGGTATATCCTGTTTAACTTCTCCTCCTCGTTCATCAATGTATGCCGCATTTTGACCCGAATATCCAGGGCAAAATCTTTAAATGGTTCTCGCGGCCGTTGTTTCCGAGCCCTGACCTCATCCTCCACCCTCTCCAAATACCTCGGAGGTAAAAAGAATTTTAAGGAATCCCTTTTGAAGTGGTCGCAATTGTCCCAGTGCTCGTTGTTGTTTCTAAAAGAAAGTTCTTGAAGCGTTGACGTAACTCTTCCAGGGTGCCTGAAGAGTCGATGCTGAATTCCCCCAGATATTCCACGAGTTCCTCCTTGCGTAGCGGATATATAGGTTTTAATATATAAATGTTTTATATGCATATACACGTACACATGCCAAGCCAATCACGAGTATTCTATATTTGTTGTAGCTAGGTAGGTAAGTTTTTTTTCTTTTCTTTCTTTCTGTTTCCTTTCTTACTTATAAAATATTATATTATTTTGATATTTCACTCACTGTTTGGTTGTGTGCGTTTTTTCCTTACTACATTCTATACTCTATCCACCTCTTATAAATGTCCTATTCGATGTCGCACTGTTTTTTTTTTCTAATATTTCCAATTTCTCTATAATCTATATATTTATTGTTATTTTTTGTTTTTTTATTTTTTTGTTTTATCGCACTATTCCCTTTTTATTTCAATTCAATAATTTGAACGTTTATTGCGTAGCGTTTTAACTATTATTATTATTGCACAAAAACAGCCAATAGTAGTTGTTTTTGGATTTTGTTTTATTGTGCATTTCTTTTTTTACGTGTAAATAAAATACGCACACACTTCCATAAAACTTTTTGCTAAATAGTCGTTTTTACTGCTTTTAATTTTTTTTTTCTCTTATTAAGAATTTAAACTGAAGAGTTAAAACTGAATTTTTTTTTTTCTATAACTGCTAGTACCATTATTATTATAATATGCATATATATAAAGTGCATACAAAAGAATTTCAATGATCACTCACGCACCTTTAAAAATGTAACAATGGTTTTGTAGTGTGTACTCATTAATACATACTTATGTGTGTGTAGCATAGTAACTCTAGGTGGTCGTTACACTTTTTCCGTTGCCTTCACCACTACTTTTGAACTGTCCCTATTGTTCTTGTTGATGTTTTATGCTTATTTTAAAGTTTCAATATTTTTCTCACTAACTTTATTTTGTAACTAGATGTCAATCACATTTTCTGTTCCACTGTTTGATGCCACATTTTATTCCTTATTCGTGTTTATTAACCCAAGGTAAGTGCGCAACTTTTAAATTAAAATAAGCAAATTTTATATAAATTTTTTAAATATCGATGCCAAGAATTTTTCATGATATCACCAAATTAGAATTTCTTATCCTCGTTATGTTCAGCACTAATGTTGCTCCATCTGTAGGACTTTTTTTTTTTTTTAATATTTTATTTGAGAGAAAAGGGTAATTAAGTACTTTCGAATTTCTTCTTTTAGTTTTTTTTTTTTTCCAAACACACAAAGTATAGCACTACAATATTATGCGATTTTTCAAAACTCAACTTGATCGAATGATGGCGAAACCAATTCCTGCTTATTAAGTGGACTTTCGGGCTTTCTCCCAAAAGCCTCCTTTATTTAATTTTTATTAAAAAAAAAAAAAACCCTTATGTATGTTAGTTATGTATGTTATATATGTTAGTTTCCACGCTCCGAAATTTTTACTTTTCTTTGTTTCCTTAATTTAATTTTTATTTTTCAACAAACAAACCGAAAAATATCCACGCACTAAACTTTGTGTAACAACGTTCGATCATAGAATGTCAATTTAATACATAGCAAAGCTATGCTTAAGCAATATTGTTATAATATAATATGTATTGTAGTGTGCATATAAAATAATGCACACCTAAGCCAATTTATATTGTATAATATATTGTATAATCATTATTCATTTACTGACCTTAACACACTGTAATTATATTTCTCATTTTTCTTCTGACCTTAACTTTAATAAAAATTGTAATTGTTTTCTTTATTCTCATTCTTCTTCTGACCTTAACTTTAAAATTTTAACTATGTCAATAACTTTCTTCTCCTTTTTCAATACAATAACCCAAATTAAAATTAAGCTATGTAAGCAATAGAATTTTTGTTAGTGTAAGGTAGCTTTGTAAATTAGTATATAAGTGAAAAAATTTGAAAATAAAAATCAGACTAAAAACATAGCTTCGTCTTGTTAATGTTTCACTATCTGCAACATTAAAATACCAAGCTTCTCAGCTGGATTCACACGTTGTGCGTTGCGCGATATATAATGTTACAGATCCTCACACACACAAAGTCCACCATTATTACAGTATATAATATATATCTTCCAATATTGTTTTCTATATATTACAAGTTGTGTCCTTGGGTACCGTGAGGAATTTCAACACCGTTATGTCTTTTTGGTATTTATTGTGTCTTTGCACCTTTTAAACACTTTAATTAAAATGATTTGCGGTACTTTCTACACTTTTAAAACTTGTTGAGTTTATGTTATATATGAATGTTATTCTCGTATTCAATATTTTTCCTTTTATCACACAATAAGCAGAATAAACGTTTCCCTTTTTACTTTTGTTTACACACTTTCATATATAAGTGTGTACAGACTTTCGTCCTGTACTTTTCTTCACACACTTTTATATATAACCTTCAGGTGGATTGATACTTACAGCAGCCGAATGATTTATTCTTAGTCTGATCACCTTGACAGCTCGCTAACAAAAGAGAGAGAGCGAGAAATATGCTAACGTCCCTAAGCTCGATATTTCTCGTTGGAAATTATTGGAATCGTGTCCCGATAGTACTCGGTCGGTACCCGATATGCTAGACTAGACCTTATATATATATTACAATTAGTTCTAATATGAAATTAGTTACGTTAGTAACAAGCTACTGGCAGCCGCAACCCAACTCCTGAACCGCGATCAACACTACCAGATCAAGAAGAAGCTGAAGACATTATAAAAATTCCGGTACGGAGTTACGAACCACCACCTAAGCCAAAAGTGAGTCAAGATGAAGGTGTTATGAAGGATCCATGTTATAGCCAACAATCGAAGACGGTGATATTAAAAAGTCAGCCTTAGGGCATAGCAACGAATCAGAAACCAAGCGAATGGTAATGGATACGGTCCGTAAGTGGGGTCTAACCTACAACGGCAGTGCAGATCCGTTCTCGTTTATGGAACGGATTGAAGAGATGGCCGAAACTTATGGCCTACCCGTCGATTATTTACCTGCTGCGATGCCACAATTTCTTCGCGACGAAGCTATTATCCGTTTCCGCAACAATAACGCACATTGGGGAACCTGAAAGGAGTTTAAACATGATATTTTGAAATTATTCCTACCACCAAGATATTTTAAAACAGTTGAAGACGAAGTCAAATCACGGAAGCAACGACTCAATGAGCCATTTAAGAATTATGTTTTAGATCTACAGAACAAAATGAGACAAACAGTAATTATTAACAGAGCAAAAATGAAAAACAAGCCTTTTGCTTTGATAGAAGAATTTTAGAGAGAATAATGAAAAATTTTATTTCGTTAACAAATTAGAACAAGCTTCCTATGTTTAAAATACGATATTATCGAACAAGTTCACGAAGAACAAGTGTATCAGCGAATGTGTATAAATAAACAACTTCAACACTTCCACTTTTATTTATAAGGTCATTCGCTTGTTGTAGTATTACGTTAACCATCACTTTAATTTTTGAAATATGCGCCTTTTTTTGTTGGCTTTGTAAATATGTCTACAAGTTGCTCGCTGGTTAAAACATACTTCAACTTAAAGCCTTTATTTTCATACACCTCCCTTATGAAGTGGTACTTCACATCCATATGCTTGGTTCTCTTGTGGAACTCAGGATTCTTAATAAGCTTGATGGCACTCTGGTTATCAATCCATAAAGGGGAAACGCCAATTTCTTCTGGAACCAACTCTTTTAATAGTCTTTGGACCCATAATAATTCCCTTACACCTTCACATGCTGATATATACTCAGCGTCTGTAGTAGAAAGAGCCACGGTTTGCTGTCGTTTCGACGACCAAGACACTGAACCTTTAGCAAGTATTATGACATAACTACCTGTCGAATGTCTCGTTTCTAAATCACCAGCAAAATCTGAATCTGTAAAACAATCGAGACAAAAATTATCAGTTTTATTGAAAACAATTCCATGTCAATTCGTTCCACAGAGATATCTAAAAATCCGTTTTAATGCTGTGACATGTTTTTCTTGATAATTGTCTAAGAACATACTAACATATGAAACAGCAAAAGCAATGTCAGGACGAGTTCCAATTGCTAAATACATTAAAGAGCCAACATCTTCGCGATGTGGAAATTTGGATTGTGATGTTTCGTTTGTACTTTCAAAAATATTTTCTATAGGCGTACTCGCTGCTTTTGCATTAGCTATGTTGAACTTGTCTAAAATCTTTTTGGTATAAACAGTTTGACGGATAACTGTTTAATCAGTTTCAATGGCTATTTCCATGCCCAAATAAAAGAAGAAATCTACCACCTTGATTTCAAATTCATTTTTGAGAAAATCAATAAAAATAGATGATGCATCAGTTGACTCTGCCGCAATAATGCCATCATCTACATAAATTGCCAATATGAGACGTTATATTTATGCTGCCAATAAAAACACACGAGTCTGCTGCACTAACTGTGAAATTGATCCTTTTGATCATTTCCGTAAATCGCTTATTCCAAAATCGAGAGGCTTGCTTTAGGCCATAAAGGCTTTTCTTCAATTTACAGACCTTACTGCTGCCACCTTCATAACCGATTGGTTGAACCATATAAATGTCTTCTTGTACATAGCCATACAAGAATGCTGCTTTCACATCAAATTGCAAGATGGTATATTTTAAAGAAGTACATAAAGCTAAAATCATTCGTATAAATTTTGCTAATGGACTAAAAGTTTCTTCGTAACCGACTCCATATTTTTGCGTAAAACCACGTATGACTAAACGTGCTTTATAACGTTCAATTGCCCCATCCTTGTCACGTTTAATTTTGTATACCCACTTGTTAGTTATAGCAGTTTTGTTTTCCGGAAGATCTACCAAATTCCGTGTCATTCTTTATGAGAGACCTAAATTCTTCATCCAAGGCTTGCTTCCACTGCGCATTAACATCACTTGAAATAGCTTCCTTATAACTCTTAGGTTCTTCTGTATCCGCAAAGAAAGCACTGTAAAAATTTAAACCAAAATCTTTTTCCCTGGAGCGAAGGTTATATTTATGTTTTGGTATTGGCGACTCTTGGTCCATGTTGTCTTGAGGACTTTCAGCATCTTCAAATTCATCAATTGCATGCTTCTGATCATCCTCTTTAATGTTATCTTCTGGCAAATGTGCTACTTCATCATACTCCTTAAAATCATTTATAATAACTGGAGACTCACATAATTCTCGAACTAACACATTCCTTGAAATTTCAATGCGTCTTTCTAAAGGTATCCAAATGCGATAACCTTTACAATGCTCTTCATAACCAACAAAAACACCCTTAGGGAAGAGGGTATATTCATTTTGATCATCCGTTTACAACACATCGAAGGAAGCATCGGAGACCCCACAAACCTTATTCTTGTGAAATGAAAAGAGAAATCGTTTAAGACATGTCCGTCCATGTGTCCGTGTGTCCGTCTGTTGTTGGCACTCTCACGGTCGTAATTTTTGAGATATCAAATTGAAACTTTGCATACGTATTCTTAGTTCAATTTCGCTGTTCCGTATTGAAATTGGGCAAAATTGGTAAAGAGACACGCCCACAATAAACGAAAATCTCATCATACCTCGAAAAAATTGTATCTTTAAAAAATTATATATCGCACAATACTATGCCTATCAAGTTGAAATTTGGTACATATATAAAGGGTACCGTTATCCAACACTGTGCCAAAAATGGGCGTGATTGAATAACGCAAACACCTATAATTTAAAAAAAACACTATTTGCGTAAGTACATGAAACAGTCATATACATAAATATGGCAATAGGAGCTTATTTTTTAGAGAATTACAAAAGGTGGAGGGTGTTTAAGCTTCGGTCTTAACCGAACTTTTCTATCTTGTTAGACTTCGGATCTAACTTGCGCCGTTTTTCATCTGGTATATGAACATAGCATTCTGATTCAAAAATACATAAATTTAATATGTCTGTCTTTTTCTTAAATCACAGTTCATAAGGAGTACTTTCCTTAATAGGACTTTTACCAGTTCTGTTAAACGTATACACAACATTGTTGATGGCCCTGCGGTGAGGCGTGGTGGACCCTAAAGAAGAAAACTCGAAGTTTTTTAAACTACTGTTAATTGTACGCACTATTAGGGGCCCCGCCCTGAAACGGAGTACCGGCATAGGTGCTTCGTCCAAGGATCACGGGGCAACAGTAATATTGCTAAAAGCAAATTATATAAAGATCCCCTGGATAATTTCCAGGGATCATAACTACCTTTAAGCAAACATAACATAAATGGGGCACCAACCCATGGGCAATAGGCTGTCCGAAGATGGGAGAACAAATAATCGACAGTCCTACCAAAGACTAAGTTTGGTACTGCGGGGTACTGGAGCCCCAAGAACTAAGGTTCTACTTTTGGGTAGGCCCCCTTGTGGGAGCATCGCGGGGGCTGTAAATTCGCTGGAAGTGCATGGTTTAAAACCCTGGTCACCAAGGGGTGAACTCTACATAGCCTTTGATGTAAGTTCTAAAGTTGGGACCTCCTTCGGGGGGGGCGCCAGGGACGCCCAATTCCCTTATAAACGTCCACTCTCTCAACGATGGGTATTGGACGATAAACACACAACATACATGTACGCACTATTTGATATTTGATAATATTGCATTATAATATAGCAACAAAGAAAGTATTTGTCAACCAGTTGGGTCGGAATCAAACAAAAAAATAATTTGTACCGTAGGGTGGATAAAAAGCGACCAAAAATAATTTAGAACAACTTTAATTTCAACAAATGGAAAGAACGCTATTTAGTATTATAGCGTGAGTAAAAAGCGAGCAAAAATAGGGGTTTAGGGTTTTCCGGGAGCCGCTGGATGCACGATGTTTTAATTGGGGTGTGTAAATCAGTGTTAAGTTAAAGTATTTTATTTTAATTTAAATAAGTCACTTTTAGAATCCACTAATTTAACAATCATATAAAAAACGATATTTTATAAATCTTTATAATTAAATTAATTTATTATTTCAAAAAAAATACACTACATACAAGATTGGAATTGAAAAACTGCGAAACGTTATATATGAAATTTTAGATTGACTTTTTAAAAATTTTTAAAGAGAGAGAGATGCGCGGATCAGTGTTGTGTCGGTGAAAGCTAAAAAACGAGTGAGTGATGTGTTCTTTGTTGAAAACCAAAGAAGCGCGGGGACTCTCCAATTCTCCTCAATAAAGATGATAAAACATTTAAGGCGAGTTGGAGAGCCGGCCTTCACACTCAAACCTGAACAAATTGATTATTATTATAATATGAAACAACCACCATCTATAGTAATAAACCTTTGAGTTCGTGTACACACTGGCAATCGCGCATGCTGCCTGAGAAGGCACGCCTCTAACTCGCTACGAATCTCAGAGGGCACGGGGGCTTCGTAGACGAATATTGGCAGCCATCGCCACCGCCAATACTTGGTCCGTACCAATTGGCAATTAAGTCGTGGCGTGTATTCACGTCGTCTATGTTGTGCGTCTGTGAAACTTGGCGATTGTGGTTTGGGTTGTCGTTTTCCGGAACATGCAGGAGGTGTCCATGGTTTGCCTACTTCTACTCAACACGGCTCGAACGAACTAAGAGTGACCCGTATTGAAGCAAGTTCATAGGGTGACTGCGGGATGATGCTATCGCTTAAATGAGTACTGGGCTGTTTTCTCCTCGTGGCGACGTCATACGGATGAGTTTGGGCTCCCACATTTCGTGTTTTGACGCGTGTTGCTCTTTCATGGGTTGGCTTCGTTGCAACTACACGAACTTGTTCGGACGGTGGTGGCAATGTTAAGTGATCTTCTTCCAGAAATGTGGCAATTCTGGTTTGTTCGGTATCTTGCGGTCGGGATGGCTCATTAGCTGGTTGTTCGTCTGTAGTATTCCTTTCTGGTTCAATGTTCTTCTAATCCTCTTGACAGATCACGTTGACAGTATTTTCGCATGGAGTATCTAAGTTACTGACGTCCTGCGGCGGCTCTCTGCATTGTAGAGTAACCCCAGCACATGTAAATGAGGCGTTGAACATGGACAAATATTTCATGCCCAGAATGACTTCCTCAATTGCATTTGGCTTGACTAGGAATGGCAGCTCCTTCTGCTGATCTCCAAAATGAACAATGCAATATAAGATCTCATTAATCCTTTTTGAAGAACCGTCGGTCATAAGGACACTTAAACTAGTGCTTTTATGTCGCCCGGTTAAGTTCATTCTGGTTATAAAGAACTGACTAACAATACAACTCGTAGTCCCTGTATTATCATTTATAGGTGTTCGTTGATCAGTATGGTGGCTGAAATCTTGTTGTCGTTGTAGGATAATAACAGTGGTTTTTTCTGGAATTGTAGCCCGGTCCCTCGTTCTTGCGCGCTGTTGTTGGGCCGCCTGAGATGTCGTTGGATGCTGTGTGCAGCAGTCACAAGTTCTGACCCCAATTGGTACGATACCCAACTGAATAGCCGTATCAATGCGCACTCATGTAATTGAAAAATTCGGCATTTTGAAACACATATTAATTCCTTTAATATAGCTTCTTGGGCAATTTTCGCGTTTCAAAAGAAGCTTTTATATATATTTTAGAAATGGTGTACGGAAGTTGTGATATGAGGGGTACGTATATGCCACCAATATTAAGATTAAGCGTTACCCTAGAAGTGCTAGCATCAGGAGAACAGCAATGGTTGGCGGGGAATGATACACACTTCAGTATGGCTCAAAGCACTGTTTCAACGATTGTGTCAGACATGGTTCGACTGTTAGAAAAGATATTGTGTCGCAAATGGTTAAGGTTTGACACAAATGCAAATGAATAGAAACAGTGGTTTTATACCAAGTATGGTAAGACCGCTTTTCTTTTAAATTAATTAAATTAATTAATTTTAATATTTATTAAATTTTATTATGTTTAGTTCTTGGATGTGTCGATGGGACACATTTATATTTGAGCAGGCCCAGGGAACAGGAGAATATATACGGTAATCGAAAGGGTAAACACAGTTTGAACGGTGTACTCGTGAGTAAATACAATTATCATTATCATTACAAATAATAACAAATGAAGAACTATTTTCGGCTTAGACCGAGCATTTATATAATGATAAACTTAATATTTTCTCAGCAATATGTGTGCTTAAATAGATTTGTGACCATAAGATGAAAATTATTGCTTTAAACGCTAGGTTTCCTGGGTCGTCCCATTATTCACATGTATGGAGACATTCTAATGAGAAAACGTACCTTGAAAACAAATGGTATTCAAATGAGCGAAATACATGGCTTTTAGGTATGTTATAATATTTTACGAGGAGTTATGTACGAGTATGTAATATAAATGTATGTAATATATATTTTGAATTTAACTTACATCTATTTTTGTTCTAACTTTCCAAAACACAATATAAAACATATGTTTTTTACAAAATTATTCTTCTCTATAATTTTATTCATTCATAATGTATTGATAACACGATACTTAAGAGAGAGTGTTACATGAATACTAAATGAATGACTCTCACATACGAGCCTCAGCAACTACGAGAGTCGTATAAAAGATACATGATTATCCCCCTGCTTATGTTTTGGCATGATGCGAACGTATGTCCTTAGTTGCCACATTTTCGGCAAGCGGTGTTTGGGTTTGCAATTTTATTAACTGGTGGACCAGAGTGTCAGTTGACTTGGTTACCCTTCGTTCTCGTCCTTGGTGTGTGTGAGATGCTTTCCATATCGTTGGCTAGTTCTAGCAGCTCGGGTAGGAAAGCAAAATCGCGCCGAATATACCAGCGATAATCTGGCAGGGCGTTGTTGTATATTCTTGTTAAATTTTCCTCCTTTGTCATATCCGTGTGTCGCATTAGTCCTTGCAATGCGAGGGAATAATCTTGAAAGGATTCGTTAGGGCGTTGTGTGCGGGAGCGAATTTTATCGCTAATATTTTCAAAGAATCTCGATGGGAGGAAAAATTTAAGAAAATCCTCCTTAAATGAATTCCAGGTGGTCCAATGCCTATTGTTATTCCGGTACCACACCAAAGCCTTCCCTTTTAGGAATTTGGGCATTGCTGTTAGTAACGCGTCAAGAGGCACGTCATATGTGTATGCCATCTCTTCAATATTTTCCACGAACTGAAAGATGTCTGCCTCTCCTTCCCACTTATGGATGATGCTCATAACCGATTTTTTGTCCCCGGTGGTTGCTTTGCTAGGCTCTTTGATGTATTTTTCAGTATTTGCTTGCTGGGTCATCCTTAGTTTTATGTGGATTTCCTCGTTTACCTCCTTGTTTACTTGTACTTTGTCTGTCGGCTGCGGTGACTGGCCTCTGCTAGTGGTTTCGTTTGATAGGGGTAAACTCTATGCCTTGGCTTCGCATTGCTCCTTGTAATATAGTATTTTGTTTATTTCTTCGTTTTTGTGGTCCATGGATACGTATTGTACTGAAGCGCGTCTAAGTTCATAGACGGTGCCGGTTGTGTCTAGGCGAAAGTCCACCATAAGGGCCATCAATTCTTCTTTGCGCAGTGAGCGGATCCATTTTTTTTTTAGTGCTAGTGCTAAAAAAAATTTTTTTTCCCTAATTTTTGTGCTCGTCCCTGCTCGGGCGCCACTTTGTAAAGAAGTGTGAAGGGTGCTAGGGTAGATCCAGGGCCAGCCAGAGTTCAATCCAAAGAAATTTTTACTTTTAAAAATAATAAGGTGATAATTTTATTTAATTCTTTCTTTGTGATATAATATATATGTACATAACAAAGAGTTTCAACGTTTTGTTTGCGTTTGTATTAACAATATGTCCTAGTTCTATTAAGTAAGATGTCAGTTGTGGACGATGCGTGTAGTATTAACTATGTGCTTTTCTGTGCTGTTCGTGTCTTGGTTACCCGTGTTTAGCGTAATGTAGTTTTGAGTGAAAATAAAGATAACATTAACTTTCATCTAATGTAGTGTATAGCTAGTGTGTCTATCACCATTGTAAGTGCTTAACCTACTGTATGTGTTTAGCTGAGAAATATAATGCTTTACTGAGAATATGTTAACTAGATTAGAAAGAATGACATCAACTCGTCTAACCGGTTAATTTTCCTATTTGCCCCAAAGAACAATTTCTTGGCGACCAAAAATATTGACCAGACTAGAGAGGATGACATCAACTCTCCTATCTTAGTCCCCTAGACAACCTACGTAGTGCTAAGCTAGTCTAAAACTAGCTGATTTGCTATGCGTTGAACGCGTTTTTATGGGCCAGTGGCTGAGCCTTTTTGTGTTGTTTGTAAGAGTTTTGATATAAGTTTTGCATCACCACAGCTGATCTTGCCTCATATGTTTTACAATAAAACAGGATTATATCCTACAGCTGATCTTATGATTAACTTACAGGGTAATTTAGAAAGTTTACAAACATGTTAAAATTAATAATAAGGGAAAAAAGAAGTAAAATAATATAAATTCAAATTAAAAGGAAAGAAATTTAAGAAGTTATACATGATATATAAAAGAAAGAGAAACGTAACATTAGTTTGGAATATTTACATTGGTAATTTTAAATTCAAGTAAAAGAGAACTGTAGCGTGCATGTGATGGAAATTTACCTCTCAAAATTTCCTCATCACACTAGTTACCCATTGTTGTTGCCCTAGGGATGTGTGAAATGCTTTCCATATCGTCGGCTAGTTCTAGCAGCTCTGGTAGGGAAGCAAAATCGCGTCTACGGATATACCAATAATCCGGTAGTGCGTTGTTGTATATTCTTGCTAGTTTTCCTTCTATTGTCATGAGTAGTACGCGACATAGAGGAATTGGGAAAATAAGGCGGTAAAATAGTGGGGAAATAAGGGGTAAAAATCCTGGTTTTTATGGGAAAAATTTTGAATTTCTTGGACAAAAACCAATTTTTTTTAAAAAAATCAATTTTTTGAAATAACGGATTTTATAGAAAAATGTCCCAGCTGGGGAAGTAGCATTTTAAATGACTCAAGTTGAATTTACTCAAGATAAGAGCAGGTAATAAAAAATGTGAAAGTAATAAAAAAAGGTTGGTAATAAAAAAAAGGTTGGTAATAAAAAAAAGGTCGGTAATAAAAAAGCCATTAAGATATGAAAATTACTACACACACAATAGGCTTAGAGCATACACAAGGAAAAGAGAGATAGAAAACATATGTATTGAAGGAAACCGCCCGCACATGCGCACATATACTACTATGAGCTAAAAAGACAACATGTTGATCTCTGTGATTTCTTCTGAGAGTCTAATGATATTTCGGTTTTGAAAATTTTCTAAGTAGTATGCGATGTAGAGGAATTAGGGTTAAAATGCGTATGGGGACTATAGAATAAAAAACTTCTTTAAAGTAAAATTTTAATGTTCAGTAAAATATTTATAAAACGTTAGGTAATAGTTTGAGCACCGGGCTGACCATACACAAAGTCAATATTTCACAATATTATGAAAATTGTCTTAGCTATCTAACATGGTCGCTAACCTTTTGAGCTATTGCTTGGCTTTTGAGAATACACACAATACTTTTTTTAATCATTTTACCCTCACATAATGATGTATTGGGGAAAAACCACTATTTCACAATATATTGAAAACTGTCTTAGCTATCTAACATGGTCGCTAACCTTTTTGATCATACACACAATACTTTTTTTATTATTTTACCTTCACATAATGATGTAATGGGGAAAAACCACTATTTCACAATATATTGAAAACTGTCTTAGCTACCTAACATGGTCGCTAACCCTTTTGATCATACACACAATACTTTTTTGCGTATGTGAAGTTAAAAAGTTTTAAAAAGTTATTATTCTCTGAGAGAGAAAAGAAGGAGAGAGAGAAAAAAAAGAGAATCCGAGCCTCCCTCTATACTATAGATGGTGCAACCAGGCCACGCTTCTAACTTTTTAACTTCACGCTTTACGTATTTACTACCTTTATAAAGTTAGAACTCTCTCCAGAGAAAAGTAAACAATCCAAAAATCACATAAACAAAGAACTGAAAATTTTTGACCATTTTTGTTTTAAAATTTTACATATTAAATCATACATCACGCATATTATAAACACTATTATTACAACGAGTTCCTTTCCAATAAAATGGAAACAGGCAAAAATAATTCCTGTGCCGAAGAAGGTTGATGATTATCAGCCTATTGCCATTCTACCATACTTATCTAAAGTATTTGAAAAATTGTTATATAATCAAATCCATCGTTATCTTATGCAACATAATTTGATTGATACACATCAGTCGGGTTTTCGCCCTAAACACAGTTGTACATCTGCATTGATTACAATTACAGAAGACATACGTGTAAAGGTGGATGAAGGTAATACAGCTTTCCTGGTTCTTCTTGATCTTACCAAGGCATTTGATAATGTAAACCATAATGTACTCTGTATGAAGCTTCGACGTGACTTTAAATTTTCTAATACTGCAGTAAAACTAATACACTCGTATTTAACTGGAAGATCGCAAGTTGTAGTGCATGAAGAAAATACATCTGAAAATCTAAACACGTTCAGGGGAGTACCTCAAGGATCGGTACTGGGGCCTCTTCTGTTTTCACTCTATATAAATGATCTGCCAAGCTGTATAACACACTGCAAAGTTCATATGTATGCTGACGATGTCCAGTTGTACTTTGCTGGAAAGTATGAAAATATTCCTGAATGTATTATTAAAATAAATGAAGATTTGGCAGCTGTAAGTACATGGGCATCAAACAACACGTTGGCACTAAATTGCAGCAAGTGTAAATTTCTGCAAATTAATAAAATTATTATTATCTGCCAATCAAAACCTGAATATTGTACTAAATAACGAAGCTATCCAACAGGTTAAGGTGTCCACAACTTTAGGTATATTGATTGATGATTCGCTAAATTGGGAAAAGCACGTTTCTTATGCCACAGCTAAATTGTATGCAAAAATGAGAGGTCTATGGCTAACGCAGCGTGTAGTACCCATACATATTAGAGCGTTATTAGCGAAAACATATCTGCTGCCAACTTTATTATGCGGATGTGAGACTTTCTGTTTTTGCGGTTCAGTGGCTATGCATCGGCTAAAAGTGGCCATAAATAATATTGTTCGATACGTTTATGGATTAAAGAGATGGGAACGTATCTCAGGCCATGTTCAACATTTCCTTGGTCTAAGCATAGATCATTTTTTGCAACAGAAGGCCTTAATATTTCTTCACGCGATAATCTACACAAAAAAACCTACGTATCTGTATGATGTGTTGAGTTTTGCAAGCAGTAATAGAGGGAAAAAAATTATCCAAATAAGACACCACTCCTCCTGGTCCCAAAGGCAATATTTTATAAATTGCATTAAATTATGGAATGCTTTACCTGGTCATATACAGACAACATGTAATCGGAAGTTATTCAAAAAACAACTAACCCTGCTTTACAACTAATTACAAACTATAGCTATTAACATCATGACAGAAACACTAGCTCATCACAGTTATATACTTATATTTTATCAGTACATACATATACACTCTAAATATATGCTTACATACAAACTTATATATATAACAACACGCATTAGTTTCATGAGTTCTACATATATTGTTTTATATATTTTACGTTAATGCCCAAAAATGAATTAATTTCCATTAATTTGAATTGTATTCATATACTAATGTTTATATTAATATATAGTAAGTTATACATTACAACTGTTGAATTGTATATTATACACACCTATACTATAATAATAAGGCATACGCCTTGTTGTATAGGTGAAAACAAATCGTAAATAAATAAATAAATAATAATGTTGTGAAAAAAAAAACTTTTTTTAATTTAAAGTATGACACATGTAGAACCTTTTTTTTTTTAAAGTAATTAAAAATTAGGATATATTAACATAACCAAATAGAGGACGGTTTGTACCCTTATTTTTACTAATAATATAAATAAATTTATATGAATCACTAACTTTTTTTTTTTAACGAGCAGATTGTCGAGCATCTGGACTAATTATTATTGGACTAGGTACAATGCTGAAGGTTTCCTAGTATAAGGTATATCCCCAATTTTTTTTGGATCAGAGTTATTAGCACTTGCTATGACGTTATATGTGAAAATTGCATTTTTATCAGGTGTAATGGTCTGAACTTAAAAATAATGCTTATTACGCTTAACAAAAATAATGCTTACAATTGTAATGTTCATGTAATATTTATGTAATGATTTATGGGTTAAGGCAAAGGATCGCCATGTTATAATTTGTTTTTATGTTATGCTAAGGTTTATATTGGATTATTTAGAATACCCACATTTGCTTAGAAAGCAAAGTCCACTAGCATAGAATGCTATGCGTGGGTGAGTATCCTTTTTATTAGTTTATTTTTATAGATACTTACAATTGCTCCATTAGAGCAAAATCCAGTAGCAATTATTTGCTATGTCTGGGTAAGTAACTATTTATATGATTTTGTATAGATCAATCAATGTTCAACTACCTTTAAGATTATTTTATTGATTGATAACTAATTGTACATTTTGTTCAACTTATATACTAATTTTACTTATGAGTATGACCTACTAACTTATTTACCTACTTACTTACAAATTGTAAAAAAAGAAAATAGTGCTTAGCCTTGAAAATATTGAACTTAAAAATAATGCTGAATTAATAATTGAACTAAAAATAATGCTATTACGCTTAACAAATATAATGCTTACAATGCTAAATATTTATTACACTGAAATTGTGTAGTACAGTGAGTTATATTAAAATGGTATAGTACACTACACCCTTACCCTAAAAAAAAAAAAAAAAATTTTTTTATAGAAAGAAAAAAAAAATTTTTTGTGTGTTCATTACATATTTTGTATAAGATTAATTTGTTTTATACGGTTTCAACTCATTATTGTGTACTTCTTTAAGTAAATTATTAATTTCTATAACTGAATTTACTCCATTCTTAGATATTATTTTATAAGGTCCTACGTATGGTTTTTGATATTTTCTTCTATTCCTATTCCTTAATAAAACAAAATCACCTATATTTAAATTTAAAGGGTTGCTGTCTTTAATGTTACTGTTTAAAGTACGTTTGCGTTTTTCTAATTCTATTAGCTTTTTGGCTCTTTTTTGGGAATACTGGAGTCTGACTTTTAATTCATTGGAGTAATCCTCCAGATTGTAGATTTTTTCGTTCGACATAAAATTATCACTTGGCAAACATGGTACTTTTCCAAATACTAATTCAAATGGCGTATAGTTCGTTGTCACATGTGGTGTAGTATTGTATGCAAAAGAGTAATAGGGTATCCATTTGTCCCAATTGTCATCTTCCGTAAATGATAACATATATTCATTTAACACTTGGTGGTTACGTTCTACTATTCCTAACGTTTCGTGATGGTACGGGGTTGAGAAGATCTGTTGGATTTTTAGGAGTTCGCATATGCTTTTTAGAAGCTCATTTGTAAACTCTGTACCTCTATCGGATTTTAAGACTTTGAAGTGACCATATTTTAGAATAAGTTGTTCGACAATTGTTTGAGAAATTGTTTTGCGTCTTTACTAGGTATTGGAAATGCAATTACATATTTTGTTAGTGCGCATTGCATCGTTAGAATATACCTGAATCCATTTGAAATCCTTAGGGGTCCTACTGTATCTATCTCAACTACTTCGAAACTGCTGTTTGGTGTTACAGTAAAAGTTTGTGGTTCTTTAGTATGTCGTATCTGTTTATTTTCTTGACAATTTGTGCAGTTGTTAACAAATTTTTTGACCATTTTGTTCATGTTTTTCCAGACATATCTTTGTTTTAATTTTAAAAGAGTTTTTCTGATACCTAAATGTCCTCCTAGTGGACTGTTATGAAATTCGTCAATTAATTTATATTGTATCACTTTATCTGTTATTCTCTGAGGGTCTTTATATAATATAATATTTAATAATTGTTCTTTTTATACCCTCCACCTAAGGGAAGAGGGTATATTCATTTTGATCATCCGTTTACAACACATCGAAGACCCCACAAACCATATATATTCTTAATCAGCATGAAAAGAGAAATCGTTTGAGACATGTCCGTCCGTGTGTCCGTGTGTCCGTCTGTTGTTGGCACTCTCACGGTCGTAATTTTTGAGATATCAAATTGAAACTTTGCATACGTATTCTTAGTTCAATTTCGCTGTTCCGTATTGAAATTGGGCAAAATCGGTAAAGAGACACGCCCACAATAAACGAAAATCTTATCATATCTCGAAAAAATTTTATTTTTAAAAAATTATATATCGCACAATACTATGCCTATCAAGTTGAAATTTGGTACATATATAAAGGGTACCGTTATCCAACACTGTGCCTAAAATGGGCGTGATTGAATAACGCAAACGCCTAAAATAAAATAAAAAACACTATTTGCTTAAGTAGATGAAATAGTCACATAAATAAATATGGCAATAAGAACTTATTTTTTAGAGAATTACAAAAGGTGGAGGGTATTTAAGCTTCGGTCTTAACCGAACTTTTCTATCTTGTTTATTTTTCTTCTGTTGCAACTTGTTGAATTTTTCTTTAAAAGCATTCTCAGTTATGAACTTGAATATCATATCATTCTTGTTCAATGCTACATTAAATATCTTTAATTTTTCTAATTGTGATGTCAGCTTCTCCATAATCGAATCTAAATTCGGAGGATTATCACTGCATCTTATTATTATATTTTTACTTTCTGTGTGTATTTTAACATTATTTTTTCTTGTAATGTTTTCAATACATTCAAATTTTATTTTTCTTAAGTTATTAATGTCAGAAATAGATGTGCAATCCCATATATGAAGTTGATCAGACTTCTGGGGAGTTGAACTATTCTGATTTTTCATATCGTTAGCTAACTCAATATTTTTCAATTTTTGCCCTCTGGTTACAACTTTTATTTGTCTTGGTATCATATCTTTTAGAGTGTCTGAATCTATCTTTATTCTTGATAATGCATCAGCATTTGTATTATTTGAACCCTTTTTATATACTATTTCAAAGTCGTAGTCAGATAACTCCATTATTATCCTTGTCATTCTAGATGAAGGATTATTATGTGTAAATAATGATATTAATGGTCTGTGATCAGTGACTACTATGAATTTTCTTCCAAACAGGTAGGGTCTGAAAAATTTTATTCCCCAATATATTGCCAATAATTCTTTTTCTATAACTGATTTATTGATGTCGTGTTTAGATAATGTCGTACTGGCATAAGAAATTGGTAAATCATATCCAATTTCTCCTTGGGAAAGAATTGCTCCTAGAGCAAAATCAGATGCGTCTGTAGTTAAGACAAACGTTTTGTTAAAGTCCGGGTATTGTAATATTGATGGATTCATAAGTTTATTTGACGTCTGTTATTGTCATTTTGTCTTAAATTATTTTGGTTTTGTTTGAAACTGTTTCTATGTAGTGTCGCTTCTAAGGAAATCTTACAACTTCTAATTTAATTATACACTTAGAATTTATGGTGCCTACTCTATTTTCTACGTATATTAATACTAAACAGAAGAGTGAGTGACGAGTGGATGAATGTATAAAATTAAACAAACTTAAGCACTAGAAATCAGAGACGCGCGCCTTTCGCTCCCAGTCACCGTAGCGGCCTGTGTGGGGTTGGTGTTGTTGGGCCAGGGGCTTACGGCAAACGGTATCTTAGTTCTCAGCTTCTTTTGCAATTCAATAAATCGGGTACTTTTGGCCTTCAATTGGCCTTGCACTTGCTGGCACATTGTGGAAGTAGAGAAACAGGCCACTTGTTTGGTCACTCGCGGCATTAGCCATCGGCTTTGTTTAGCAATATTGGCCATTTTATTTTATTTTTCAAATTTTGTGTCCTCTATTATGGCAATAAATTAGGCAGTATCGTGATAGGATCGAAAATTTATCAGGATCATAGTTTGCAGGGTCAAAAAAATTTGTCAGGATCGTGATCGGGAGGATCAAAAATTTTGTTTCAGGTTCATCGTAGTCGGCAGGATCAAAAAATTTTGCTTCAGGATCGTGGTCGGTAGGATCAAAAGTTCAACGTTGTTTTCTTTTATAGCATCACGAATAAAATGGTTTTTTATATCTATGTGTTTCGACCGAGAATGATATTTGGGGTTATTTGCTAATTGCTGTGCACTTAAATTATCCCCAAACAGTAATATGTTATCAGTATTACTATAAATTCCAATTTCAATTAATAAAGTTTTTAAATATAAAGCTTGTAAAGAATCTGAAGGGTGCTGGGGTAGACCCAGGGCCAGCCAGAGTTCAATTCAAAGAAAATTGTATAAAAGAAAAGAGATTATTTGATTTTTTTTTTCTATGCAGGTTTCTTTCATGATGTATTTATTACTAATGATTGCTTATATACTGTACAAACAAGAAAGGCTTAATGACTAAATGTGACTAAATAAATTAATTATGCTTATTTTTGTATTGTTTTTGCTA
Organism: Ornithomya fringillina; assembly: GCA_963978525.1. NCBI lineage: Eukaryota > Metazoa > Arthropoda > Insecta > Diptera > Hippoboscidae > Ornithomya > Ornithomya fringillina. Next base: position 31,020,651 of record OZ021690.1, on the reverse strand, counting down.
ACGTGAATTGTGTTTTTGCTGAAGTTGCAGGGTAACTAGTGGAGACGATTCTCTTGCTTAAGTTTAGCAAGAGCTCAGCCTATGTTAATCTTTTGCTTTGATTTAAAGAGTTTAGGTCGACTTATATTTGTTTGATGAGCCTTTTAAACTATTTTAGCTTGCCTGTTATAGTGTACCTTAGTTTGTGTTTTGCCTAATGTAAAATGCTTTTAAGTGAAATTAATTTAGGATGGATTTTTCTTGTGCCTAAGCTTATCTATGTCCTGCAGTGAGATTTAATTTAGGCAGAGAGGACGAATCACTCTTGTACCTAAATTGCCTATGCCTTCGCCTGTAGAAAAATTAATTTAGGCAGAGAGGACAGATCACTCTCGTACCTAAATTGCCTATGCTACGCCTGTAGGAAAATTAATTTAGGCAGAGAGGACGAATCACTCTCGTACCTAAATTGCCTATGCCTTTGCCTGTAGAAAAATTAATTTAGGCAGAGAGGACGAATCACTCTCGTACCTAAATTGCTTATGCTACGCCTGTGGAAAAATTAATTCAGGCAGAGAGGACGAATCACTCTCGTACCTAAATTGCCTATGCCTTCGCCTGTAGAAAAATCAATTTAGGCAGAGAGGACGAATCACTCTCGTACCTAAATTGCCTATGCCTTTGCCTGTAGAAAATTAATTTAGGCAGAGAGGACGAATCACTCTCGTACCTAAATTGCTTATGCTACGCCTGTGGAAAAATTAATTCAGGCAGAGAGGACGAATCACTCTCGTACCTAAATTGCTTATGCTACGCCTGTGGAAAAATTAATTCAGGCAGAGAGGACGAATCACTCTCGTACCTAAATTGCCTATGCTACGCCTGTAGAAAAATTAATTTAGGCAGAGAGGACGAATCACTCTCGTACCTTAATTGCCTATGCCTTTGCCTATAGAAAAATTTATTTTGGCAGAGAGGACGAATCACTCTCGTGCCTAAACTACCTATGTCTTTGCCTAAACGAGCTAGCTAACCAAAATTTATTCGAGAGGATTCCCAGAGGGATTCAACTACTCGACCTAGTGCCCTACTTGACCTACCTGATAGCTAGTCGCTGAAAAACTAGCTGATTTTCTGTGTGATGCTGGCCTTTTTATAGGCCTGTGGCTGAGCTTTTGCATGTGAACGAGAGCTTTGACAAGAGCTTACATTATTTACATATGATCTTAGCAACATATGATCTTACAATTAATTCAGGGTTGTTTTGTGCTTAGTGCTTATGACTTATAACTAGTACAGGATGGCTAATGTTCTAACAGATGATCTTATTAAATTAAGCTAAGGTTGTTTTTTTTCTTATTTAAAAATTCATTCAACAACAAAGTAAAGAAAGAAAAAAAAAACAGATAATAATACAAATTAATTAATTCATTAAAAAAAACAAAGAGAATACATGATGGTATCATTGTGTGTGGTAATTTTTCATAATCAAAAAAAAAAATTGCCTCATCACACTACCTCCCTCCTCCGGCAAGATCTTCGTCACGTACTACAACCATCCCGTTCCTCCTAAAGATCGCCTTGTACCTCTGCCCCTGAATGGTGTAGAACCTTTGTGCACGCGATCGGGCTGGCAAGCGCTCATATTCACTCAGGAGGCATGCTTCGAGCTGCGTCCGTATTCCAGGGGGTACGGCTGCTTCGAACACCAACATCGCCCCTACCTTGGTGTCCCGTAGTAGCTGTTTAGGGGATGCTTTCGATGTTGACATGGCAATGCGGCATGGCCGGGCTGGGCTGGGCGTGGTAGGCGATTGACGGCGGCTGGTCCCCGGTATCGGACTTGGCGGCTGGTGGTTACGTCGTTGCCCGGAACAACCTGGGGGTGTCCATGGTTTCGCTGTGGACATACGGTACGGCCTGAGTGGACTAAGCAACAGGGGCGACCGGAAACGTCGGCTATGAGGGACTACGGTGGAGCTGGTCACAGGTTCGGAAAATACGGGCTTCGGTGTCTTGGGGGATTCGGAACTAACGGGACTCGCGCTCCACGGGCTCGGGAGGATCCCACTGATTGAAGACCCACTGTCTGGCAATAAAGGACTGAACGGGGCCTGCGTAGGAATACTGTTATGGGGTGATTGTGGACTGGTGCGGTCACTAGTCTGGGCAACAGGCTGCTTTTGAGGCAAAATAACGGCACACGGGTGAACTGGAGGTCCATCTTGCGCTTGGACGTGCATAATCGGGCGCCCGTCTGCTGGTGCGACTAACTCATCAATCTTGTCAAGTAAGCGTGAAACATCATCTGGGCTGGATAGCCGATGCGAAGTCTGGGTCGCTTTTTCACATGTTGCGGTGCTGCTCAGTCGGGGCGATTGTGGCAGTGTCAGGCGGCTTGGAGAGAAGACCTGGGTCGCCCTAAATAGTTTGGTGGTGGTGTAGGAACGTTGTACCCGTACGAAATTTCCAAACGCATAGTCGACCTTTTCCGAAAAGTGGAGACCGTACATTTCCGGGAAGCGTGGGGGCGAAAGTACGTCGTTCTGAACATCTTCTTCATCATAACTTTGTCGTGGAGGGGATGTATTGGCTAATTCACCATCCGTTTCATCACTGCTAATTGTTATAATAGAGGCATCGTCCCCTATGTCGACTGCGTTGGCCATGCTGGACCTTCTCTCGTCATCTCGGTTGGCGACCATCGGCGGTGGTGACGGGTGGTACCATGAAGCCTCATTACCTGACGGACATTCCATACTGGCGTCTGAGGAGGACGTTGACGATGGGCTGTGGTTTGGCACCTGGTTGACGCTGAGACTGGGAATCGCCTCTTCCAATTGCTGACGTTGATTGGACGCTGCCTTCATTGGGATGTCGGGAGGGCCGAATAGTTCGTCCCAGGCAAGTGACTCCTCAGATAAATTTAGATCGGCTGCGACATCATAGAAATCGGATTCCTTGGGACCGACACGGCTTTCATCTGCCTCGGATGGACTACTGACTATTGTGCTCTCACAGGTGTGCGCCCTGATTGGGGATATTATCCTTAGTGTTGCGCATCTTTCTTGTGGTAGAGGGGATGCATGTATAAACCTAGCTGTGGCTTTTCGGGGAGGCGCTGACACGAACTTGGTGCGACCCCGTTTGCGTACGGTTGGATCGTTGCTTGGCGATTTGATCATACCCGCAGTGCGTCTGACGTGTGACTGGTTCCTTCGGGCTAGACCACCTTGATAACCCCGTGAAGTTGAGGGTGGACTATGTAGAAGGATAGCGCGGCGCTTCTTGTTAATTTGTATTTGTAAATTTTCCCTACAGCGGTTGCTAGTGTGCTGGAATTTTTCGTCGTTTGCACTCATGATAAATTCTCTTGGATTAATAGATTTTTTTTTTTTTTATTCTGCTGGGTTTCTTGTTCTTAGGTTTCCATGGGCGTCTTCTTAAGTTATAGTGTCGGCTTTGGTCCTTAGCTGCTTTGGCCAAACAGTTACGTACTAGTTCCCATATCTCGTTTAGGACTTCCGTCTTGTCTCTGACGTTGATTGCTTGCGTGCCTGTGCCGGTAGTCACTTCACCATATAAGGTACCAGGTAAGCGTGGCTCGCGCCCAAATAGGATGTATGCGGGTGAAAAACTTGTGGAATCCGAGATGCTGGAGTTCAGAGCTAGTGTAATCTCAGATAGATTATCATCCCACCTGCGATGATCGTTGTCAGTGAGTTGAGCCATCATTGTCTTTAAGGTGCGGTTGACCCTCTCGGTAGGATTCTCGTGAGGGGCGTATGGCGCTGTGGTTCGATGTTGGACCCCGATCTTTCTTAGGTACTGTTGCATTGCCTTGCTCGTGAATTGGGTACCATTATCTGAAATTAGAACTTTGCGTACCCCAAAACGTGCGATGATGTTTGATCTTATGGCTTTGATCACCCCGTCGGTTGTTGCCTTCTTCATTGGGTATAATTCAACCCATTTCGAGAATTTATCCACCATTACCAGCAGCATGGTGTTGCCGTGCGTGGATTTGGGTAACGGGCCTATAAAGTCTGTGCATAGTACCGACCATGGTTCGTTCGGTATTTGAGTTAACATCTGGCCTGCGGGCTGCTGTTGGCTTACCTTGTATCTTTGGCAAACATCACATTGGAGGACATATTTCCGTATGTCCCTAAACATACCAGGCCAGTAGTAGAGTGCGGTGATGCGAGCAGTTGTTTTTCGTATTCCGAGGTGTCCTGCCGTAGGGTCATCGTGGTTTTCTTTAAGCACTCGCTTCCTGAGTGGAGTAGGAACACATAACTTCCAGGTATTTCCCTCAGCTCCGTTGTGTGGTGTCGAGATATGGCGGTATAGTTGGTCGTTGGTGATTGTAAAATCAGGGTAATTTCCGGGATTTGCCAGCACTTCTTTACGTGGCTTTTGTAGCCATGAGCATGGTTATCCAGTGTTAGGAAGGCTAAGGATATCTGTGGTAATGGCGCAAGTTTCCTCGGGTTGTCGGGATAAAGTGTCCGCTACTACGTTACCTTTTCCTTTACGATATATTACCTCGAAATTGTATTGTTGTAGTTCAAGGGCCCACCTAGCTAGTCTTCCAGTGGGATTGTCAATTTTGTTCAGCCATTTTAGGGACAGATGATCCGTGATTACCGTGAATTTGTAGCCCTCCAGGTAGGGGCGCATCTTCCTGATTCCCCACACAATGGCCAAGCACTCTCGTTCGGTCACGCTGTAATTTTTCTCTGCCTGATTTAGGTGTCTACTAGCGTATGCTATGACCCTTTCTCCCGTTGGTGTCTGTTGAGTAAGTACAGCTCCGAGGCCAACATTGCTGGCGTCCGTTTGTAGAGCAAAAGGTTTGCTGAAGTCGGGGCATGTGAGCACTGGGGCTTCTGTCAACTTCCTTTTTAGCGTCTCGAATGCTCGCTGCTGTATATCTGTCCACTTCCAGTGCTTTCCCTTCTTTAATAATGCCGTCAGTGGTTGTGAGATCTCCGCAAAGCACGGGACGAAGCGGCGGTACCATGACGTTACGCCCAGAAAACTCCTTACCTCGCGTATGTTTCGAGGGGGTTTGAGATTGAATATCGCAGCTACCTTGTCTGGGTCGGTTTTAATTCCCCTGTCGGTGACGATATGCCCCAAATACTTTAGCTCCTTTTTGAAAAACTCGCACTTATCGGTATTGATTCTTAGATTTGCACTGCGTAGCCGTTGGAACACTTCACACTAGATTATCCATGATTAGATTATCCATGTGTTCTTGCAATGTACGGCCAATCACGATGATGTCATCCAGGTAAGCAAATGCCCTAGGTTCTAGGTCTGGGCCAATAATTCGGTCAAGTAGCCGCTGGAACGTTGCTGGCGCTGTGTGCAGCCCGAAAGGCATCACTTTCCATTGGTACAGGCCTTTGCCGGGGATAGTAAACGCGGTGTATTTCCGGCTATCGTGGTCCATGGGCACTTGCCAATAGCCATTCTCTAAATCGAGGCTGGAAATATAATTGGCCTCCTTGAGTAAATCCAAGATTTGCGAGATTTTGGGCAAAGGATATGCATCTGGTTCGGCACGTTTGTTAAGCTGGCGGTAGTCGATGCACAGCCTCCAGGTCCCATTCCTTTTCTTTACTGGTACTGCGGGGAAAGAGTAAGCGCTGTGGGAAGGTTCTACTAGCCCTTTCGCTATCAATTTGTCGACTTCAGCATGAATAATCGCTTGCATGGCTGGATTTCGTTGTTGGTATCGTATTTTCACTGGGCGTTCGTCTGTCATGTAGATTTTGTGCGATATAAGATTAGTTAATCCCGTTGTCTTGTTGAATTTGGCCAACTCATCTTTCAAAAATTTTGCAATCTTGGCTTGTTCCGTGTCTTCTGGTTGGCTTGACTCGTTAATTTGTTGTATACTTGTAGGATTCTTTGCTGGCTTGGTATTTAGTTGATTCGCTTTAAGTATCAATGTACATATGGGTTGAACAGATTGGATAATGGGGCAATAGGTCAGATTGGTTACCTTATGGTCGTCCTGACGGATCATATTGATGACATTCTCACACGGGGTTCTGTCGCTGGCGTTCTGCGGCTGTTCATTGCACTGTAAGGTGACCCCGGCGCATGTTAGCGAAGCGTTGAATATGGACAAGAATTTCATGCCTAATATGATCTCCTCGATTGCGTTAGGCATTACTAGGAATGGTAGCTCCTTCTGCTGGTCTCCAAAGTGGATAGTGTAGTATAATATTTCGTTAATCCTTCTGGATGAGCCATCGGCCATAACGACATTTAAACTTGTGTGTTCACGCCGTCCAGTTATACCCATCCTACTTATGCAAGACTGGCTGATGATACAACTCGTGGTTCCCGTGTCTACCATGGCCTTTACGGGTGTGCCGTTGATCCGTATGGTGGCTGTAATCTTGCTGTTGTTGCAGGATAATAACAATGGATTTTCCCGGTGTTGTAGACCACATCCTCGTTCCTGTGGAGTTTGTCGACGTTGCTGCTGAGCGCCTTGGGATGTTGTCGGTTGCTGTCTGCAGCAGTCGCGCGTTCTGACCCCTATCGTACCACAAACCCAGCAGAACAGTCGGCTCGTGTTCTGGCATGAGGCGAACGTATGCCCTTGGTTGCCGCATTTTCGACAGGCGGTGTTGGGGTTTGCAATCTTGTTACTTGATGGGCCTGGATTTCGGTTGCCTTGGTTACCTGACGCTCTTGGCCTGGGGCCCTGTGTGATGCTTTCCATATCGTTGGCCAATTCAAGTAACTCAGCTAGGGATGAAAAATCGCGTCGGCGGATATACCAACGGTAATCTGGTAGCGCATTGTTGTAAATTCTGGACAGCTTCTCATCCTTGGTCATCTCCGAGTGGCGCATTAACTCCTGTAACGCAAGGGAGTAGTCTTGGAAGGATTTATGAGGCCGTTGGTTGCGAGTGCGGTTTTCGTCGTTGAGTTTTTCAAAATATCTTGACGGGAGAAAGAACTTGAAAAAGTCTTTTTTGAACGAACTCCATGTGGTCCAGTGCATATTGTTATTCCGATACCACACCAGCGCCTTTCCTTTCAGAAATTTGGGCATTGCGGCTGGTAATTCGTCCAATGATATGTCATATGTGAGTGACATTTCTTCGACATCTTCCACGAACTGGAAAATACCAGCTCCCCCGTCATAATGAAAATCCCACTTGTGAATAATGCTCATTAGTGTCTTCTTGTCATTTCTGGTTGTTTTGCTGTGCTCTTTCATGGGCTCTTGCTCTTCCGCTCTTTGTTGCTGGGCCAATAATTTTCTTTGGATATCTTCTACTAGATTTGCCAGCTCTTCTCTGTTTATTTGCACCTTGTCTGCCGGTTGCGGTGACTGGCTTCTGTTGATTGGCTCGCTTGGCAATGGTAAACTTTGTGCTTTTAATTCACATTGTTCCTGGTGGTGAAGGATTCTATTTGTTACCTCTTCTTTGTGCTCCATGGTTATAAATTGTGCGAGGCAGCGTCGAAGCTCATCAACAGTACCGTTTGTGTCTAGACCAAAGTCCACCACGACGGCCATTAGTTCTTCTTTGCGTAGCGTGCGGATCCAGCTAGTGCGTATTTGCGGAATTTTTTTTTTTTTTTTTTTTGATTCGCTGTTGATTTGTGCAGTAATGTGATCTGATAGCTGAGATTATGTATGCTGTTGTTTTTATTATTGTTATTATTATTTTTTTTTTGTATATCGAGTTGTGTTGAATTTTTTTTTTTTTTTTTTTTTGTTGTATATCGAGCTATGTTTTTTTTTCTATTCTACTTATTTATTTTTAGTTAGCTATACTTTATGCTTTGAACTAGTTTCTTTTTGATAATAGTCCCTGCTCGGGCGCCACTTTGTAAAGAATCTGAAGGGTGCTGGGGTAGACCCAGGGCCAGCCAGAGTTCAATTCAAAGAAAATTGTATAAAAGAAAAGAGATTATTTGATTTTTTTTTCTATGCAGGTTTCTTTCATGATGTATTTATTACTAATGATTGCTTATATACTGTACAAACAAGAAAGGCTTAATGACTAAATGTGACTAAATAAATTAATTATGCTTATTTTTGTATTGTTTTTGCTAACGTGAATTGTGTTTTTGCTGAAGTTGCAGGGTAACTAGTGGAGACGATTCTCTTGCTTAAGTTTAGCAAGAGCTCAGCCTATGTTAATCTTTTGCTTTGATTTAAAGAGTTTAGGTCGACTTATATTTTAACTATTTTAGCTTGCCTGTTATAGTGTACCTTAGTTTGTGTTTTGCCTAATGTAAAATGCTTTTAAGTGAAATTAATTTAGGATGGATTTTTCTTGTGCCTAAGCTTATCTATGTCCTGCAGTGAGATTTAATTTAGGCAGAGAGGACGAATCACTCTTGTACCTAAATTGCCTATGCCTTCGCCTGTAGAAAAATTAATTTAGACAGAGAGGACAGATCACTCTCGTACCTAAATTGCCTATGCTACGCCTGTAGGAAAATTAATTTAGGCAGAGAGGACGAATCACTCTCGTACCTAAATTGCCTATGCCTTTGCCTGTAGAAAAATTAATTTAGGCAGAGAGGACGAATCACTCTCGTACCTAAATTGCTTATGCTACGCCTGTGGAAAAATTAATTCAGGCAGAGAGGACGAATCACTCTCGTACCTAAATTGCCTATGCCTTCGCCTGTAGAAAAATCAATTTAGGCAGAGAGGACGAATCACTCTCGTACCTAAATTGCCTATGCCTTTGCCTGTAGAAAATTAATTTAGGCAGAGAGGACGAATCACTCTCGTACCTAAATTGCTTATGCTACGCCTGTGGAAAAATTAATTCAGGCAGAGAGGACGAATCACTCTCGTGCCTAAACTACCTATGTCTTTGCCTAAACGAGCTAGCTAACCAAAATTTATTCGAGAGGATTCCCAGAGGGTTTCAACTACTCGACCTAGTGCCCTACTTGACCTACCTGATAGCTAGTCGCTGAAAAACTAGCTGATTTTCTGTGTGATGCTCGCCTTTTTATAGGCCTGTGGCTGAGCTTTTGCATGTGAACGAGAGCTTTGACAAGAGCTTACATTATTTACATATGATCTTAGCAACATATGATCTTACAATTAATTCAGGGTTGTTTTGTGCTTAGTGCTTATGACTTATAACTAGTACAGGGTGGCTAATGTTCTAACAGATGATCTTATTAAATTAAGCTAAGGTTGTTTTTTTTCTTATTTAAAAATTCATTCAACAACAAAGTAAAGAAAGAAAAAAAAACAGATAATAATACAAATTAATTAATTCATTAAAAAAAACAAAGAGAATACATGATGGTATCATTGTGTGTGGTAATTTTTCATAATCAAAAAAAAAATTGCCTCATCACAAGCTTCTTTTACAGCGGCTGCTAACGCAACATACTCGGCCTCTGTGCTACTTAAGGCTACGCTTTGTTGTTTCTTGGATTCCCATGATATTGCAGAACCACCCCACATATAAACACATCCGGTATACGACTTTCTGTCTATTTTATCATTGCCCCAGTCTGCATCAACATAACCTTCGACTGGCTGCCCTGTTTGATGATAAAAAAATTTTAAATTATTAGTTGTAGATAAGTACCTCATTATATGTTTTATTCCAGCCATATGCTCTTTATGTGGGTTATTGTTTTGTTGAGCCAACATAGATACAGCATGCAATATATCAGGGCGTGTTGAAATCGCCAAATACATTAATTCACCTATCATAGTTTGATATTCATTTTGGTTCACATCTAAACAATCATCTTTTTCATATTTAATTTGAAAACCAGAGTTGTTGCCGGTCTGCAGTGTTCCATCTTATATTTCTTTAGAAGTTCATCTATATATTGACTTTGATTTAAGTAAATTTACCCAAGTTCGCCTTCTCGCTCAACTTCCATACCCAAGAAATATTCCAAAGGACTCTTATCAATGCATTTAAAATGTCTTTTTATTTTATATTTAATACGTTCAACTTCGTTTTTCGATTTGCTGCAAATAATAATGTCATCGACATATACTGCAATAAAGTTCATGTTATCATCATCAAGTTGTTTGTACAGACATGGTTCACTTTGACATGGAGCAAAATTCATTTCTTTAAGTACAGCATCCAATTTTGCGTTCCACTCGTAACCACCTATTTTTAAGCCATATATTGCCTTATTTAATTTTAAAACACATTCTGATTTTTCAATATCTTTAATATATTCAGGCATCTTCATATAAACTTGTTCATGTAGTTCACCATTTAAATATGTAGTGCATACGTCCACCTGATGGAGATATAATTTGTATTCAACAGCTAAAGCTAAGATCATGCGTATGGTTGGGTATCTTAATACAGGTGAGAATGTTTTACTATAATTAAAACCATACTCTTGACTGCAACCTTTGGCCACAAGTCTGGCTTTAAATTTTTGATCTTTAGGAAGAGATACAACAGACCATGTGTTATTCGCCAAAAATGAATTATATTCACTCAGAATAGCTTCCTCCCATTGTTTACCATATCTACTGTTGAGTACTTCGGAAACTGTTTGTGGTATATAGAAATCATTTTGTTGTTGTAGACTTTGTAGATGATATTCTTTTTTCGGCCTTCCAGGTTTTCCCAATCTTATAATTTTTGGTCTGCCAGGTTTTATTTTCGATGGTGATGGGTGCTCCGCCTTCGGCGTATCAACACTACTTTCATAGTCATCAGTATCAATACGGCTTTCACAATCATCAGCGTCTTCGCACATTGTTTCTTTATCGACTTTTTCACATTCATTAACATTGCTAATCATAATATCAGTAAAATCAGTCAAATTAGCACTTTCATTAGAATCAATTTTTTCATCAAACCATAAATCACGCCTTTCAACAACTTGTCTCGTTTCACTGTCGTATAGTCTATAAGCTTTTGACGTAAGAGAATAGCCAACCATTTTATACATTTTGCCTTTTGCTTGGAATTTTTTTTGTGGCGTTTTAATTAAAGCTACCGCATTAGTACCAAAAATTCTTAAATGTTTGACATTTGGCTTTTTACCTGTCCACATGAGCAATACATTTTGTTGGCGATCTATTGCGAAGATAAACGGCGGTGGCAACAACTTCTACCCATAATGACTCATGTAAACCAGAATAAACCAACATATTCCGTGCCATTTCTACGGTTAGCACGCTCCGCAACCCCATTTTGCTGCGGAGTATATGGCACTGTTAATTGTCGCGTTAAGGGCCTTAAGATAATCATCAAACTGTTTGTTTACAAATTCTCGACCGTTGTCACTTCTCAATGATTTTATTTTTCTTTCAACTTGCCGTTCTACCATACATTGAAACTCCTTAAATTTATCAAAGACTTCATCTTTTGACTTTATGAAATACACAAATATTCTGCGTGATTTGTCATCTATGAAAGTAAGAAAAAATCTTGAGCCACCCAACGACGGAGTACTAAAAGAGCCAAACAAATCGGTATGAATTAGATCTAATAGATTTTTAGCACGATTATCGCTTAACTTTGGAAACGGCTGCACAATTATTTTACTTTTGGCACATGTTTCGCATTTCATATTTTCATTAAATTTGATGTTTTTCATTCCACAAACCATTTCTTTATCTTGCAATTCTTTCAAACTATGAAAATTCAAATGGCCGTAGCGGCTGTGCCATTTAATTGCATCAATGTTAAACAATTTGTCTGTTTTATTTTCAAATAAAAATAAATCATTTTCCTTACGTGCACCAAGAATTATTTCTTTTTTTTATTTTTTATTTCAACATAGTTGCTATAAAAAGTAACAATTAAGCCATTTTTTACTGCTTTGCTTACGGATACGAAATTTCCATTCAATTCAGGTACAAATAAAACATCTTTTAGAAAAATTTCACCACATGTATTTAATTTAACATCACCTATCCCTTTCGCACATATGTAATTACTTCCAGCCAGGATGATTTTTTCTTTATAATCTTTTAGGTTTAAAAATACTGAGCGATCACAACTCATGTGAGCTGTAGCCCCGCTATCTATACACCATTTAGTATTGTTAAGAACATTTCTTTTAATTGAAGCCAAAATAGCAAAAGCACGTTGCTTGTCTTCATCTCGCTTTCTAGAATTACAATAAGCTGTGTAGTGGCCTCGCTTTCCACACTTATAACAATTTACGTTGGTCTTTTTATGTTGTTTGTTAGACTTCTTATTATAATTCTTTTCGTTAATGTTGCAATGAGCGTTCTCGTTTACACTTGCACGAGCAACAAATGCTTGATTATTAATATCAACATCTTTTTGTCCTTTTCTTGTAGATTCTTCTAGAAGCTTGGTCTTTAAACTTTGTAGGGTAGGTAAAGCAACTCTCGTCTCCATTGCCACAACAATGTGCTCATATTGTTCAGGAAGACTTGACAATAACATAATACTTAACAATTCTTCACCTAATTCAATTCCTTTCTTCTTTAGTTTATCAACAATAGTGCAAAATTCATTTAAGTGGCGATTCATCACACCATTTTCAGCCATTCTCAAACTCAGTAGTGTAAAGAATCTGAAGGGTGCTGGGGTAGACCCAGGGCCAGCCAGAGTTCAATGCAAAGAAATTTTTGTTTCTTTGGCGAAAATTGTATATAATAATAAAAAAAAAGAGATGATTTGATTTTTCTATTCAAGTTTTCTTTCCTAATGTATTTATTGCTATTGATTGCTTATAATATACTGTACAAAACAAGAAAGGTTTAAGAACTGAATGTGATCAAATAATTAACTATGGTTATTTTTATATTGTTTTGAGTCTTTGCTAATGTGAACTGTGTCTTTGCTTAAGTTGCAGTGTAACTAGTGTAGACGATTCTCTTGCTTGTGTATTTGCTAAGTTTAGCAAGAGCTCAGCCTATGTTAATCTCTTTACTTTGAATTTGAGAGTTTAGGTCGACTTGTATATCACCTAAGTGGTATGCTAGGATTTAATTTTGCCTAATGAAATACTCTTAGTTCTTTTCGAGAGGAATTTACACTCTCATACCTAAGCCTTGCCTAAGTAAATATTCCTAGCGTTGTTTTGAGAGGAATTTACACTCTCATGCCTATGCCCTACCTAAGTAATTATTCCTAGCTATGTTGAGAGGAATTTACACTCTCGTGCCTATGCCTTGCCTAAGTAAATATTCCTAGCGTTGTTTTGAGAGGAATTTACACTCTCGTCCTTATGCCCTACCTAAGCAAATATTCCTAGCTATGTTGAGAGGAATTTACACTCTCGTGCCTATGCCCTACCTAAATAATTGTTCCTAGCTATGTTGAGAGGAATTTACACTCTCGTGCCTATGCCTTGCCTAAGTAAATATTCCTAGCGTTGTTTTGAGAGGAATTTACACTCTCGTCCTTATGCCCTACCTAAGCAAATATTCCTAGCTATGTTGAGAGGAATTTACACTCTCGTGCCTATGCCCTACCTAAGTAATTATTCTTAGCTATGTTGAGAGGAATTTACACTCTCGTGCCTTTGCCCTGCCTAAATATTCTTAGCTATGTTGAGAGGAATTTACACTCTCGTGTCTTTGCCCTGCCTAAGTAAATATTCCTAGCTATGTTGAGAGGAATTTACACTCTCGTGTCTTTGCCCTGCCTAAGTAAATATTCCTAGCTATGTTGAGAGGAATTTACACTCTCGTGTCTTTGCCCTGCCTAAGTAAATATTCCTAGCTATGTTGAGAGGAATTTACACTCTCGTGCCTTTGCCCTGCCTAAGTAAATATTCCTAGCTATGTTGAGAGGAATTTACACTCTCGTGCCTTTGCCCTGCCTAAGTAAATATTCCTAGCTATGTTGAGAGGAATTTACACTCTCGTGCCTTTGCCCTGCCTAAGTAAATATTCCTAGCTATGTTGAGAGGAATTTCCCTACGAACTGACTACTTACCTGTCAGCCCTAAGACTAGCTAATTTCCTATGCGGTGATCGGCTTTTTATAGGCCAGCGGCTGAGCTTTCGCTTGTTTTTTGCAAGAGCTTTGTTGCAAGCTCACACTAGTTACAGCTGATCTTAACTACTGGTGTGCAGTGTTGCCTATGACAGAGTTACTTAATAATAAGGTAAACAATCTTTAAGCAATCGAATATGTATGCAATAACAAAACTAAGCATATGTGTAAAAATGATAATAAAGAAAACAATAGTATCAATTCAAATACAAAAAAAAACTAAATATAATAATTTAAAATCCAAACTAAATACAACAATTCAAAATGTTATTAAAGGAAAAGAAAATATTAATTCAAAGAAAACTAAATACAATAATTCGAAATTACAAATTCAATTAAGATTTAAACTAGGCATAACGATTCAAATAAAATATAACAATTCAAGAAGAAGGAAAAGAAAGAAAAATAAAAGTATTTTTTTTCCATCACACGCCTGTGTGATGGAAATTTTATTTTTTTCGTGAAAAATTTCCTCATCACACTACCTCCCTCCGTTGGCAGAACACTCCTTGTGAATCACAACATCGCCATTCTTCCTAATCGTCGCACGGTATGTTTGCCCCTGTAGCGTGTAGTACCTCTTAGCTCGCTTTCGGGTTGGCAGATGGGTGTATTCCCCAAGGAGACGAACCTCTAACTCCCTACGGACTTCGGCTGACGCAGCTACCTCGTAAATAAATTTTACCCCTGCACGAACGCTTGGCGGTGGGGAAACTGGTCTTGGCCTCCTGGAGCACTCCGGCGGTGTCCATGGTTTAACTGCGGTTGTCTGCCACGGCTGGAACATGTTAGACACCGGTGATGGTTGGTGGCGATTGGTCACTGGCGACTGTCTAAAAGGGATAGGACTAGGCGGTTGGAGGTCTCGTCGACGCCTGGAACAACCCGGAGGTGTGTATGCTTTGCTTGCTGACATCCGATACGGCCTACACGGACTCAACATCGGGGGTGGCTGTTGGTGTTGTCTACCGTGCACCACTGTGGAACTGGTGTTGGGTACACGGGGCATGGATTTTGGCGTCTTGGAGGATTCGGAACTGACGGGACTCGCGCTCCACGGGCTCGGGAGGATCCCCCTGATTGAAGACCCACTGTCTGGCAATAAAGGACTGAACGGGGCCTGCGTAGGAGTACTGTTATGGGGTGATTGTGGACTGGTGCGGTCACTAGTCTGGGCAACAGGCTGCTTTCTAGGCGAAATCACGGCACACGGGTGGACTGGAGGTCCATCTTGCGCTTGGACGTGCATAATCGGGCGCCCGTCTGCTGGTGCGACTAGCTCATCAATCTTGTCAAGTAAGCGTGAAACATCATCTGGGCTGGATAGCCGATGCGAAGTCTGGGTCGCTTTTTCACATGTTGCGATGCTGCTCAGTCGGGGCGATTGTGGCAGTGTCAGGCGGCTTGGAGAGAAGACCTGGGTCGCCCTAAATAGTTTGGTGGTGGTGTAAGAACGTTGTACCCGTACGAAATTTCCAAACGCAAAGTCGACCTTTTCCGAAAAGTGGAGACCGTACATTTCCGGGAAGCGTGGGGGCGAAGGTACGTCATTCTGAACATCTTCTTCATCATAACTTTGTCGTGGAGGGGATGTATTGGCTAATTCACCATCCGTTTCATCACTGCTAATTGTTATAATAGAGGCATCGTCCCCTATGTCGACTGCGTTGGCCATGCTAGACCTTCTCTCGTCATCTCGGTTGGCGGCCATCGGCGGTGGTGACGGGTGGTACCATGAAGCCTCATTGCCTGACGTACATTCCATACTGGCGTCTGAGGAGGACGTTGACGATGGGCTGTGGTGTGACACCTGGTTGACGCTGAGACTGGGAATCGCCTCTTCCAATTGCTGACGTTGATTGGACGCTGCCTTCATTGGGATGTCGGGAGGGCCGAATAGTTCGTCCCAGGCAAGTGACTCCTCCGATAAATTTAGATCGGCTGCGACATCATAGAAATCGGATTCCTTGGGACCGACACGGCTTTCATCTGCCTCGGATGGACTGCTGACTATTGTGCTCTCACAGGTGTGCGCCCTGATTGGGGATATTATCCTTAGTGTTGCGCATCTTTCTCGTGGTAGAGGGGACGCATGTATAAACCTTGCTGTGGCTTTTCGGGGAGGTGCTGACACGAACTTGGTGCGACCCCGTTTGCGTACGGTTGGATCGTTGCTTGGTGATTTGATCATACCCGCAGTGCGTCTGGCGTGCCAGTCGTTCCTTCGGGCTAGACCACCTTGATAACCCCGTGAAGTTGTGGGTGGACTATGTAAGAGGATCGCGCGGCGCTTCTTGTTAATTTGTATTTGTAAATTTTCCCTGCAGCGGTCGCTAGTGTGCTGGAATTTTTCGTCATTTGAACTCATGATCAATTCTCTTGGATTAATAGATTTTTTTTTTTTGTTATTCTGCTGTATTTCTTGTTCTAAATTGGGAAAAAAAAGAAAAAAAGAGTTTCATTTAGCGTTTTCTTGGATGTCGAAGCCCCCTTCGGTATCTTCAGCGTGCGTATTATAATAAGGCTTGAGATCCTTTACATGAGCTGTTCGGCGTTGACCAAGATCTTCGATTTCTGCAATCACAGCCGAGGGCAAGCCTATCACCGTAAATGGGCCGGTAAACTTTGGTGCCAGCTTCGCTGCGAAGTAGTCTCTTCCCTTGGATAATGGGTGTTGGCGTACTAGCACTTGATCGCCAACCTTAGGTTTCCATGGGCGTCTTCTTAAGTTGTAGTGTCGGCTTTGGTCCTTAGCTGCTTTGGCCAAACAGTTACGTACTAGTTCCCATATCTCGTTTAGGACTTCCGTCTTGTCTCTGACGTTGATTCCTTGCGTGCCTGTGCCGGTAGTCACTTCACCATATAAGGTACCAGGTAAGCGTGGCTCGCGCCCAAATAGGATGTATGCGGGTGAAAAACTTGTGGAATCCGAGATGCTGGAGTTCAGAGCTAGTGTAATCTCAGATAGATTATCATCCCACCTGCGATGATCGTTGTCAGTGAGTTGAGCCATCATTGTCTTTAGGATGCGGTTGACCCTCTCGGTAGGGTTCTCGTGAGGGGCGTATGGCGCTGTGGTTCGATGTTGGACCCCAATCTTTCTTAGGTACTGTTGCATTGCCTTGCTCGTGAATTGGGTACCATTATCTGAAATTAGAACTTTGCGTACCCCAAAACGTGCGATGATGTTTGATCTTATGGCTTTGATCACCCCGTCGGTTGTTGCCTTCTTCATTAGGTATAATTCAACCCATTTCGAGAATTTATCCACCATTACCAGCAGCATGGTGTTGCCGTGCGTGGATTTGGGTAACGGGCCTATAAAGTCTGTGCATAGTACCGACCATGGTTCGTTCGGTATTTGAGTTAACATCTGGCCTGCGGGCTGCTGTTGGCTTACCTTGTATCTTTGGCAAACATCACATTGGAGGACATATTTCCGTATGTCCCTAAACATACCAGGCCAGTAGTAGAGTGCGGTGATGCGAGCAGTTGTTTTTCGTATTCCGAGGTGTCCTGCCGTAGGGTCATCGTGGTTTTCTTTAAGCACTCGCTTCCTGAGTGGAGTAGGAACACATAACTTCCAGGTATTTCCCTCAGCTCCGTTGTGTGGTGTCGAGATATGGCGGTATAGTTGGTCGTTGGTGATTGTAAAATCAGGGTAATTTCCGGGATTTGCCAGCACTTCTTTACGTGGCTTTTGTAGCCATGAGCATGGTTATCCAGTGTTAGGAAGGCTAAGGATATCTGTGGTAATGGCGCAAGTTTCCTCGGGTTGTCGGGATAAAGTGTCCGCTACTACGTTACCTTTTCCTTTACGATATATTACCTCGAAATTGTATTGTTGTAGTTCAAGGGCCCACCTAGCTAGTCTTCCAGTGGGATTGTCAATTTTGTTCAGCCATTTTAGGGACAGATGATCCGTGATTACCGTGAATTTGTAGCCCTCCAGGTAGGGGCGCATCTTCCTGATTCCCCACACAATGGCCAAGCACTCTCGTTCGGTCACGCTGTAATTTTTCTCTGCCTGATTTAGGTGTCTACTAGCGTATGCTATGACCCTTTCTCCCGTTGGTGTCTGTTGAGTAAGTACAGCTCCGAGGCCAACATTGCTGGCGTCCGTTTGTAGAGCAAAAGGTTTGCTGAAGTCGGGGCATGTGAGCACTGGGGCTTCTGTCAACTTCCTTTTTAGCGTCTCGAATGCTCGCTGCTGTATATCTGTCCACTTCCAGTGCTTTCCCTTCTTTAATAATGCCGTCAGTGGTTGTGAGATCTCCGCAAAGCACGGGACGAAGCGGCGGTACCATGACGTTACGCCCAGAAAACTCCTTACCTCGCGTATGTTTCGAGGGGGTTTGAGATTGAATATCGCAGCTACCTTGTCTGGGTCGGTTTTAATTCCCCTGTCGGTGACGATATGCCCCAAATACTTTAGCTCCTTTTTGAAAAACTCGCACTTATCGGTATTGATTCTTAGATTTGCACTGCGTAGCCGTTGGAACACTTCACACTAGATTATCCATGATTAGATTATCCATGTGTTCTTGCAATGTACGGCCAATCACGATGATGTCATCCAGGTAAGCAAATGCCCTAGGTTCTAGGTCTGGGCCAATAATTCGGTCAAGTAGCCGCTGGAACGTTGCTGGCGCTGTGTGCAGCCCGAAAGGCATCACTTTCCATTGGTACAGGCCTTTGCCGGGGATAGTAAACGCGGTGTATTTCCGGCTATCGTGGTCCATGGGCACTTGCCAATAGCCATTCTCTAAATCGAGGCTGGAAATATAATTGGCCTCCTTGAGTAAATCCAAGATTTGCGAGATTTTGGGCAAAGGATATGCATCTGGTTCGGCACGTTTGTTAAGCTGGCGGTAGTCGATGCACAGCCTCCAGGTCCCATTCCTTTTCTTTACTGGTACTGCGGGGAAAGAGTAAGCGCTGTGGGAAGGTTCTACTAGCCCTTTCGCTATCAATTTGTCGACTTCAGCATGAATAATCGCTTGCATGGCTGGATTTCGTTGTTGGTATCGTATTTTCACTGGGCGTTCGTCTGTCATGTAGATTTTGTGCGATATAAGATTAGTTAATCCCGTTGTCTTGTTGAATTTGGCCAACTCATCTTTCAAAAATTTTGCAATCTTGGCTTGTTCCGTGTCTTCTGGTTGGCTTGACTCGTTAATTTGTTGTATACTTGTAGGATTCTTTGCTGGCTTGGTATTTAGTTGATTCGCTTTAAGTATCAATGTACATATGGGTTGAACAGATTGGATAATGGGGCAATAGGTCAGATTGGTTACCTTATGGTCGTCCTGACGGATCATATTGATGACATTCTCACACGGGGTTCTGTCGCTGGCGTTCTGCGGCTGTTCATTGCACTGTAAGGTGACCCCGGCGCATGTTAGCGAAGCGTTGAATATGGACAAGAATTTCATGCCTAATATGATCTCCTCGATTGCGTTAGGCATTACTAGGAATGGTAGCTCCTTCTGCTGGTCTCCAAAGTGGATAGTGTAGTATAATATTTCGTTAATCCTTCTGGATGAGCCATCGGCCATAACGACATTTAAACTTGTGTGTTCACGCCGTCCAGTTATACCCATCCTACTTATGCAAGACTGGCTGATGATACAACTCGTGGTTCCCGTGTCTACCATGGCCTTTACGGGTGTGCCGTTGATCCGTATGGTGGCTGTAATCTTGCTGTTGTTGCAGGATAATAACAATGGATTTTCCCGGTGTTGTAGACCACATCCTCGTTCCTGTGGAGTTTGTCGACGTTGCTGCTGAGCGCCTTGGGATGTTGTCGGTTGCTGTCTGCAGCAGTCGCGCGTTCTGACCCCTATCGTACCACAAACCCAGCAGAACAGTCGGCTCGTGTTCTGGCATGAGGCGAACGTATGCCCTTGGTTGCCGCATTTTCGACAGGCGGTGTTGGGGTTTGCAATCTTGTTACTTGATGGGCCTGGATTTCGGTTGCCTTGGTTACCTGACGCTCTTGGCCTGGGGCCCTGTGTGATGCTTTCCATATCGTTGGCCAATTCAAGTAACTCAGCTAGGGATGAAAAATCGCGTCGGCGGATATACCAACGGTAATCTGGTAGCGCATTGTTGTAAATTCTGGACAGCTTCTCATCCTTGGTCATCTCCGAGTGGCGCATTAACTCCTGTAACGCAAGGGAGTAGTCTTGGAAGGATTTATGAGGCCGTTGGTTGCGAGTGCGGTTTTCGTCGTTGAGTTTTTCAAAATATCTTGACGGGAGAAAGAACTTGAAAAAGTCTTTTTTGAACGAACTCCATGTGGTCCAGTGCATATTGTTATTCCGATACCACACCAGCGCCTTTCCTTTCAGAAATTTGGGCATTGCGGCTGGTAATTCGTCCAATGATATGTCATATGTGAGTGACATTTCTTCGACATCTTCCACGAACTGGAAAATACCAGCTCCCCCGTCATAATGAAAATCCCACTTGTGAATAATGCTCATTAGTGTCTTCTTGTCATTTCTGGTTGTTTTGCTGTGCTCTTTCATGGGCTCTTGCTCTTCCGCTCTTTGTTGCTGGGCCAATAATTTTCTTTGGATATCTTCTACTAGATTTGCCAGCTCTTCTCTGTTTATTTGCACCTTGTCTGCCGGTTGCGGTGACTGGCTTCTGTTGATTGGCTCGCTTGGCAATGGTAAACTTTGTGCTTTTAATTCACATTGTTCCTGGTGGTGAAGGATTCTATTTGTTACCTCTTCTTTGTGCTCCATGGTTATAAATTGTGCGAGGCAGCGTCGAAGCTCATCAACAGTACCGTTTGTGTCTAGACCAAAGTCCACCACGACGGCCATTAGTTCTTCTTTGCGTAGCGTGCGGATCCAGCTAGTGCGTATTTGCGGAATTTTTTTTTTTTTTTTTTTTGATTCGCTGTTGATTTGTGCAGTAATGTGATCTGATAGCTGAGATTATGTATGCTGTTGTTTTTATTATTGTTATTATTATTTTTTTTTTGTATATCGAGTTGTGTTGAATTTTTTTTTTTTTTTTTTTGTTGTATATCGAGCTATGTTTTTTTTTCTATTCTACTTATTTATTTTTAGTTAGCTATACTTTATGCTTTGAACTAGTTTCTTTTTGATAATAGTCCCTGCTCGGGCGCCACTTTGTAAAGAATCTGAAGGGTGCTGGGGTAGACCCAGGGCCAGCCAGAGTTCAATTCAAAGAAAATTGTATAAAAGAAAAGAGATTATTTGATTTTTTTTTTCTATGCAGGTTTCTTTCATGATGTATTTATTACTAATGATTGCTTATATACTGTACAAACAAGAAAGGCTTAATGACTAAATGTGACTAAATAAATTAATTATGCTTATTTTTGTATTGTTTTTGCTAACGTGAATTGTGTTTTTGCTGAAGTTGCAGGGTAACTAGTGGAGACGATTCTCTTGCTTAAGTTTAGCAAGAGCTCAGCCTATGTTAATCTTTTGCTTTGATTTAAAGAGTTTAGGTCGACTTATATTTGTTTGATGAGCCTTTTAAACTATTTTAGCTTGCCTGTTATAGTGTACCTTAGTTTGTGTTTTGCCTAATGTAAAATGCTTTTAAGTGAAATTAATTTAGGATGGATTTTTCTTGTGCCTAAGCTTATCTATGTCCTGCAGTGAGATTTAATTTAGGCAGAGAGGACGAATCACTCTTGTACCTAAATTGCCTATGCCTTCGCCTGTAGAAAAATTAATTTAGGCAGAGAGGACAGATCACTCTCGTACCTAAATTGCCTATGCTACGCCTGTAGGAAAATTAATTTAGGCAGAGAGGACGAATCACTCTCGTACCTAAATTGCCTATGCCTTTGCCTGTAGAAAAATTAATTTAGGCAGAGAGGACGAATCACTCTCGTACCTAAATTGCTTATGCTACGCCTGTGGAAAAATTAATTCAGGCAGAGAGGACGAATCACTCTCGTACTTAAATTGCCTATGCCTTCGCCTGTAGAAAAATCAATTTAGGCAGAGAGGACGAATCACTCTCGTACCTAAATTGCCTATGCCTTTGCCTGTAGAAAATTAATTTAGGCAGAGAGGACGAATCACTCTCGTACCTAAATTGCTTATGCTACGCCTGTGGAAAAATTAATTCAGGCAGAGAGGACGAATCACTCTCGTACCTAAATTGCTTATGCTACGCCTGTGGAAAAATTAATTCAGGCAGAGAGGACGAATCACTCTCGTACCTAAATTGCCTATGCTACGCCTGTAGAAAAATTAATTTAGGCAGAGAGGACGAATCACTCTCGTACCTTAATTGCCTATGCCTTTGCCTATAGAAAAATTTATTTTGGCAGAGAGGACGAATCACTCTCGTGCCTAAACTACCTATGTCTTTGCCTAAACGAGCTAGCTAACCAAAATTTATTCGAGAGGATTCCCAGAGGGATTCAACTACTCGACCTAGTGCCCTACTTGACCTACCTGATAGCTAGTCGCTGAAAAACTAGCTGATTTTCTGTGTGATTCTGGCCTTTTTATAGGCCTGTGGCTGAGCTTTTGCATGTGAACGAGAGCTTTGACAAGAGCTTACATTATTTACATATGATCTTAGCAACATATGATCTTACAATTAATTCAGGGTTGTTTTGTGCTTAGTGCTTATGACTTATAACTAGTACAGGATGGCTAATGTTCTAACAGATGATCTTATTAAATTAAGCTAAGGTTGTTTTTTTTCTTATTTAAAAATTCATTCAACAACAAAGTAAAGAAAGAAAAAAAAAAACAGATAATAATACAAATTAATTAATTCATTAAAAAAAACAAAGAGAATACATGATGGTATCATTGTGTGTGGTAATTTTTCATAATCAAAAAAAAAAATTGCCTCATCACACTACCTCCCTCCTCCGGCAAGATCTTCGTCACGTACTACAACCATCCCGTTCCTCCTAAAGATCGCCTTGTACCTCTGCCCCTGAATGGTGTAGAACCTTTGTGCACGCGATCGGGCTGGCAAGCGCTCATATTCACTCAGGAGGCATGCTTCGAGCTGCGTCCGTATTCCAGGGGGTACGGCTGCTTCGAACACCAACATCGCCCCTACCTTGGTGTCCCGTAGTAGCTGTTTAGGGGATGCTTTCGATGTTGACATGGCAATGCGGCATGGCCGGGCTGGGCTGGGCGTGGTAGGCGATTGACGGCGGCTGGTCCCCGGTATCGGACTTGGCGGCTGGTGGTTACGTCGTTGCCCGGAACAACCTGGGGGTGTCCATGGTTTCGCTGTGGACATACGGTACGGCCTGAGTGGACTAAGCAACAGGGGCGACCGGAAACGTCGGCTATGAGGGACTACGGTGGAGCTGGTCACAGGTTCGGAAAATACGGGCTTCGGTGTCTTGGGGGATTCGGAACTAACGGGACTCGCGCTCCACGGGCTCGGGAGGATCCCTCTGATTGAAGACCCACTGTCTGGCAATAAAGGACTGAACGGGGCCTGCGTAGGAATACTGTTATGGGGTGATTGTGGACTGGTGCGGTCACTAGTCTGGGCAACAGGCTGCTTTTGAGGCAAAATAACGGCACACGGGTGAACTGGAGGTCCATCTTGCGCTTGGACGTGCATAATCGGGCGCCCGTCTGCTGGTGCGACTAACTCATCAATCTTGTCAAGTAAGCGTGAAACATCATCTGGGCTGGATAGCCGATGCGAAGTCTGGGTCGCTTTTTCACATGTTGCGGTGCTGCTCAGTCGGGGCGATTGTGGCAGTGTCAGGCGGCTTGGAGAGAAGACCTGGGTCGCCCTAAATAGTTTGGTGGTGGTGTAGGAACGTTGTACCCGTACGAAATTTCCAAACGCATAGTCGACCTTTTCCGAAAAGTGGAGACCGTACATTTCCGGGAAGCGTGGGGGCGAAAGTACGTCGTTCTGAACATCTTCTTCATCATAACTTTGTCGTGGAGGGGATGTATTGGCTAATTCACCATCCGTTTCATCACTGCTAATTGTTATAATAGAGGCATCGTCCCCTATGTCGACTGCGTTGGCCATGCTGGACCTTCTCTCGTCATCTCGGTTGGCGACCATCGGCGGTGGTGACGGGTGGTACCATGAAGCCTCATTACCTGACGGACATTCCATACTGGCGTCTGAGGAGGACGTTGACGATGGGCTGTGGTTTGGCACCTGGTTGACGCTGAGACTGGGAATCGCCTCTTCCAATTGCTGACGTTGATTGGACGCTGCCTTCATTGGGATGTCGGGAGGGCCGAATAGTTCGTCCCAGGCAAGTGACTCCTCAGATAAATTTAGATCGGCTGCGTTGTGTGGTGTCGAGATATGGCGGTATAGTTGGTCGTTGGTGATTGTAAAATCAGGGTAATTTCCGGGATTTGCCAGCACTTCTTTACGCCGCTTAGGAAGGCTAAGGATATCTGTGGTAGTGGCGCAAGTTTCCTCGGGTTGTCGGGATAAAGTGTCCGCTACTATGTTACCTTTTCCTTTACGATATATTACCTCGAAATTATATTGTTGTAGTTCAAGGGCCCATCTAGCGAGTCTTCCAGTGGGATTGTCAATTTTGTTCAGCCATTTTAGGGACAGATGATCCGTGATTACCGTGAATTTGTAGCCCTCCAGGTAGGGGCGCATCTTCCTGATTCCCCACACAATGGCCAAGCACTCTCGTTCGGTCACGCTGTAATTTTTCTCTGCCTGATTTAGGTGTCTACTAGCGTATGCTATGACCCTTTCTCCCGTTGGTGTCTGTTGAGTAAGTACAGCTCCGAGGCCAACATTGCTGGCGTCCGTTTGTAGAGCAAAAGGTTTGCTGAAGTCGGGGCATGTGAGCACTGGGGCTTCTGTCAACTTCCTTTTTAGCGTCTCGAATGCTCGCTGCTGTATATCTGTCCACTTCCAGTGCTTTCCCTTCTTTAATAATGCCGTCAGTGGTTGTGAGATCTCCGCAAAGCACGGGACGAAGCGGCGGTACCATGACGTTACGCCCAGAAAACTCCTTACCTCGCGTATGTTTCGAGGGGGTTTGAGATTGAATATCGCAGCTACCTTGTCTGGGTCGGTTTTAATTCCCCTGTCGGTGACGATATGCCCCAAATACTTTAGCTCCTTTTTGAAAAACTCGCACTTATCGGTATTGATTCTTAGATTTGCACTGCGTAGCCGTTGGAACACTTCACACTAGATTATCCATGATTAGATTATCCATGTGTTCTTGCAATGTACGGCCAATCACGATGATGTCATCCAGGTAAGCAAATGCCCTAGGTTCTAGGTCTGGGCCAATAATTCGGTCAAGTAGCCGCTGGAACGTTGCTGGCGCTGTGTGCAGCCCGAAAGGCATCACTTTCCATTGGTACAGGCCTTTGCCGGGGATAGTAAACGCGGTGTATTTCCGGCTATCGTGGTCCATGGGCACTTGCCAATAGCCATTCTCTAAATCGAGGCTGGAAATATAATTGGCCTCTTTGAGTAAATCCAAGATTTGCGAGATTTTGGGCAAAGGATATGCATCTGGTTCGGCACGTTTGTTAAGCTGGCGGTAGTCGATGCACAGCCTCCAGGTCCCATTCCTTTTCTTTACTGGTACTGCGAGGAAAGAGTAAGCGCTGTGGGAAGGTTCTACTAGCCCTTTCGCTATCAATTTGTCGACTTCAGCATGAATAATCGCTTGCATGGCTGGATTTCGTTGTTGGTATCGTATTTTCACTGGGCGTTCGTCTGTCATGTAGATTTTGTGCGATATAAGATTAGTTAATCCCCTTGTCTTGTTGAATTTGGCCAACTCATCTTTCAAAAATTTTGCAATCTTGGCTTGTTCCGTGTCTTCTGGTTGGCTTGACTCGTTAATTTGTTGTATACTTGTAGGATTCTTTGCTGGCTTGGTATTTAGTTGATTCGCTTTAAGTATCAATGTACATATGGGTTGAACAGATTGGATAATGGGGCAATAGGTTAGATTGGTTACCTTATGGTCGTCCTGACGGATCATATTGATGACATTCTCACACAGGGTTCTGTCGCTGGCGTTCTGCGGCTGTTCATTGCACTGTAAGGTGACCCCGGCGCATGTTAGCGAAGCGTTGAATATGGACAAGAATTTCATGCCTAATATGATCTCCTCGATTGCGTTAGGCATTACTAGGAATGGTAGCTCCTTCTGGCTGGTCTCCAAAGTGGATAGTGTAGTATAATATTTCGTTAATCCTTCTGGATGAGCCATCGGCCATAACGACATTTAAACTTGTGTGTTCACGCCGTCCAGTTATACCCATCCTACTTATGCAAGACTGGCTGATGATACAACTCGTGGTTCCCGTGTCTACCATGGCCTTTACGGGTGTGCCGTTGATCCGTATGGTGGCTGTAATCTTGCTGTTGTTGCAGGATAATAACAATGGATTTTCCCGGTGTTGTAGACCACGTCCTCGTTCCTGTGGAGTTTGTCGACGTTGCTGCTGAGCGCCTTGGGATGTTGTCGGTTGCTGTCTGCAGCAGTCGCGCGTTCTGACCCCTATCGTACCACAAACCCAGCAGAACAGTCGGCTCGTGTTCTGGCATGAGGCGAACGTATGCCCTTGGTTGCCGCATTTTCGACAGGCGGTGTTGGGGTTTGCAATCTTGTTACTTGATGGGCCTGGATTTCGGTTGCCTTGGTTACCTGACGCTCTTGGCCTGGGGCCCTGTGTGATGCTTTCCATATCGTTGGCCAATTCAAGTAACTCAGCTAGGGATGAAAAATCGCGTCGGCGGATATACCAACGGTAATCTGGTAGCGCATTGTTGTAAATTCTGGACAGCTTCTCATCCTTGGTCATCTCCGAGTGGCGCATTAACTCCTGTAACGCAAGGGAGTAGTCTTGGAAGGATTCATGAGGCCGTTGGTTGCGAGTGCGGTTTTCGTCGTTGAGTTTTTCAAAATATCTTGACGGGAGAAAGAACTTGAAAAAGTCTTTTTTGAACGAACTCCATGTGGTCCAGTGCATATTGTTATTCCGATACCACACCAGCGCCTTTCCTTTCAGAAATTTGGGCATTGCGGCTGGTAATTCGTCCAATGATATGTCATATGTGAGTGACATTTCTTCGACATCTTCCACGAACTGGAAAATACCAGCTCCCCCGTCATAATGAAAATCCCACTTGTGAATAATGCTCATTAGTGTCTTCTTGTCATTTCTGGTTGTTTTGCTGTGCTCTTTCATGGGCTCTTGCTCTTCCGCTCTTTGTTGCTGGGCCAATAATTTTCTTTGGATATCTTCTACTAGATTTGCCAGCTCTTCTCTGTTTATTTGCACCTTGTCTGTCGGTTGTGGTGACTGGCCTCTGCTGGTTGGTTCGTTTGGTAGCTGTAAACTTTGTGTTTTTGATTCGCATAGATCTTGGTAGTGCAGGATTCTATTTGTTACTTCTTCTTTGTGTTCCATAGTTATGAATTGCGCGAGGCAACGTCGTAGCTCATCAACAGTACCATTCGTGTCTAGACCAAAGTCCACCATGACGGCTATTAGCTCTTCTTTGCGTAGCGTGCGGATCCAGCTAGTGCGTATTTGCGGAATTTTTTTTTTTTTTGATTCGCTGTCAATATGTATTGTATTTTACTGTGATCTGTCAGTTTGAGATTATGTGTGCCGTTGTTTTTATTATTGTTATTATTTTTTTTTTTCTAGAGTTGTGTTTGTTTTTTTTTTTTCCTATCCTACCTATTTATTTTTAATTAGTTATACTCTACTTTCAAAGTGTGTGTTTTTTCCCTTGTGCCTTATACGTGTTTTAGTCTGAATGTCGACCTTCTTTTGTTATGTACAGTACTTATGCTTGAAATAGTTTTTTTTTTTAACAATAATTGTCCCTGCTCGGGCGCCACTTTGTAAAGAATCTGAAGGGTGCTGGGGTAGACCCAGGGCCATCCAGAGTTCAATGCAAAGAAATTTTTGTTTCTTTGGCGAAAATTGTATATAATAATAAAAAAAAAGAGATGATTTGATTTTTCTATTCAAGTTTTCTTTCCTAATGTATTTATTGCTATTGATTGCTTATAATATACTGTACAAAACAAGAAAGGTTTAAGAACTGAATGTGATCAAATAATTAACTATGGTTATTTTTATACTGTGTGAACTGTGTCTTTGCTTAAGTTGCAGTGTAACTAGTGTAGACGATTCTCTTGCTTGTGTATTTGCTAAGTTTAGCAAGAGCTCAGCCTATGTTAATCTCTTTACTTTGAATTTGAGAGTTTAGGTCGACTTGTATATCACCTAAGTGGTATGCTAGGATTTAATTTTGCCTAATGAAATACTCTTAGTTCTTTTCGAGAGGAATTTACACTCTCATACCTAAGCCTTGCCTAAGTAAATATTCCTCGCGTTGTTTTGAGAGGAATTTACACTCTCATGCCTATGCCCTACCTAAGTAATTATTCCTAGCTATGTTGAGAGGAATTTACACTCTCGTGCCTATGCCTTGCCTAAGTAAATATTCCTAGCGTTGTTTTGAGAGGAATTTACACTCTCGTCCTTATGCCCTACCTAAGCAAATATTCCTAGCTATGTTGAGAGGAATTTACACTCTCGTGCCTATGCCCTACCTAAGTAATTATTCCTAGCTATGTTGAGAGGAATTTACACTCTCGTGCCTATGCCTTGCCTAAGTAAATATTCCTAGCGTTGTTTTGAGAGGTATTTACACTCTCGTCCTTATGCCCTACCTAAGCAAATATTCCTAGCTATGTTGAGAGGAATTTACACTCTCGTGCCTATGCCCTACCTAAGTAATTATTCTTAGCTATGTTGAGAGGAATTTACACTCTCGTGCCTTTGCCCTGCCTAAATATTCCTAGCTATGTTGAGAGGAATTTACACTCTCGTGTCTTTGCCCTGCCTAAGTAAATATTCCTAGCTATGTTGAGAGGAATTTACACTCTCGTGTTTTTGCCCTGCCTAAGTAAATATTCCTAGCTATGTTGAGAGGAATTTACACTCTCGTGCCTTTGCCCTGCCTAAGTAAATATTCCTAGCTATGTTGAGAGGAATTTACACTCTCGTGCCTTTGCCCTGCCTAAGTAAATATTCCTAGCTATGTTGAGAGGAATTTACACTCTCGTGCCTTTGCCCTGCCTAAATAAATATTCCTAGCTATGTTGAGAGGAATTTACACTCTCGTGCCTTTGCCCTGCCTAAGTAAATATTCCTAGCTATGTTGAGAGGAATTTACACTCTCGTGCTTATTTCCCTATGAACTGACTACTTACCTGTCAGCCCTAAGACTAGCTAATTTCCTATGCGGTGATCGGCTTTTTATAGGCCAGCGGCTGAGCTTTCGCTTGTTTTTTGCAAGAGCTTTGTTGCAAGCTCACACTAGTTACAGCTGATCTTAACTACTGGTGTGCAGTGTTGCTTATGACAGAGTTACTTAATAATAAGGTAAACAATCTTTAAGCAATCGAATATGTATGCAATAACAAAACTAAGCATATGTGTAAAAATTATAATAAAGAAAACAATAGTATCAATTCAAATACAAAAAAAACTAAATATAATAATTTAAAATCCAAACTAAATACAACAATTCAAAATGTTATTAAAGGAAAAGAAAATATTAATTCAAAGAAAACTAAATACAATAATTCGAAATTACAAATTCAATTAAGATTTAAACTAGGCATAACGATTCAAATAAAATATAACAATTCAAGAAGAAGGAAAAGAAAGAAAAATAAAAGTATTTTGGTGATGAGGCGTGTGATGGAAATTTTATTTTTTTCGTGAAAAATTTCCTCATCACAGTAGTTGTTTATAAAGAGAAACTTTTTTTATTGGACCCGTTGATCGTTGGTGTTGGTCCTGCAGCACCTTCCACGCCTCGGCAGATTCCTTGCAATTTTTAACATAACTTAATTGAGACGGCTTAATACATAAAGCAATATTAGCTAAAACTTTTTCATCCTTTTTTAGCCACTCACTGAAATAATTTTCAGGCTTAACCTCTGTACCGTTCACAATTGACCATAAATCATAATGAATTAAAATACTTTTCATATGTATAACCCAAGAATCGTAATTTTTTTCATCTAATTTCTCAATTTGACATAAATTAGACATTTTCGATTCGTTTCTTTTCACTTGAAGCAACCTGGGCCCATAACCACTGTTACTGTTTATTCAAAGGCTTACACGAGACTAAATCAAACAAAATGGTGAAATATGATATGCATATTATATGTATATATGTATAAGTATTATTCTAGATTCGTATTGTAAAGTTACCATATCAATCCATTCTAATAGTTACCATATCAATTCATTCTAATATATATAATATTACCTGTTCCTCCGCAATAGAAATATTATTAGTTGTTGTTAAATATTGTTGTTGATTGGTTGTTGAAGTTGATGTAGTTGTGTATGTGTGCAAAAATTGCACAAGTGTTATGTAAATTATGTTAGCTACAACATAACAAAATATCTAATTAGCCAACAAAGAAAACAAAACTTGAACCTAAGTAAAAATAATAATATCAGGAATCAGCTCAGAAACCAGCAACAACAATAACCGCCGAACCGCAATGATGAAAAAGTAATGCTATGATATAACTAGATTAAGAAAGTTTGGCTTAAGCCAAATCTTAAATACCCTCCACCTTTATGAAGTTATATATATGGGCACGAATTTCTTGTTTGTTTTTAAATTTAAAAATTTTCTGTACTAACTTAACTAAACTATTTTAAAAACAATTGCACTATTTTAATATTAATAAAAAAATTTTTTATTTATATTATTTTTTTTAAATTATTTTATATACCGTTATAAACAAGTGCCAATAACTCTGATCCAAAAAAATTGGGGATATACCTTATACTAGGAAACCTTCAGCATTGTACCTAGTCCAATAATAATTAGTCCAGATGCTCGACAATCTGCTCGTTAAAAAAAAGGTACTTATTTACCTGATAAAAATGCAATTTTCTCATATGTCGTCATTGACAAGTGCTAATAACTCTGATCCAAAAAAAATTGGGGATATACCTTATACTAGGAAACCTTCAGCATTGTACCTAGTCCAATAATAATTAGTCCAGGTGCTCGACAATCTGCTCGTTAAAAAAAAGTTAGTTATTTACCTGATAAAAATGCAATTTTCACATATATCGTCACAGACAAGTGCTAATAACTCTGAACCAAAAAAAATTGGGGATATACCTTATACTAGGAAACCTTCAGCATTGTACCTAGTCCAATAATAATTAGTCCAGATGCTCGACAATCTGCTCGTTAAAAAAAAAGCTAGTGATTTACCTGGTAAAAATGCAATTTTCACATATACCGTCATAGACAAGTGCTAATAACTCTGATCCAAAAAAAATTGAGAATGTACCTTATACTAGGAAACCTTCAGCATTGTACCTAGTCCAATAATAATTAGTCCAGATGCTCGACAATCTGCTCGTTAAAAAAAAGTTAGTTATTTACCTGATAAAAATTCAATTTTCACATATACCGTCATAGACAAGTGCCAATAACTCTGATCCAAAAAAAATTGGGGATATACCTTATACTAGGAAAACTTCAGCATTGTACCTAGTCCAATAATAATTAGTCCAGATGCTCGACAATCTGCTCGTTAAAAAAAAAAAGTTAGTGATTCATATAAATTTATTTATATTATTAGTAAAAATAAGGGTACAAACCATCCTCTATTTGGTTATGTTAATATATCCTAATTTTTAATTACTTTAAAAAAAAAAAGGTTCTACATACTTTAAATTAAAAAAAGTTTTTTTTTTCACAACATTATTATTTAATATGTAAAATTTTAAAACAAAAATGGTCAAAAATTTTCAGTTCTTTGTTTATTCGATTTTTGGTTTGTTTACTTTTCTCTGGAGAGAGTAATTCTAACTTTATAAAGGTAGCAAATACGTAAAGCGTTAAGTTAAAAAGTTAGAAGCGTGGCCTGGTTGCACCATCTATAGGAGGCTCGGATTCTCTTTTTTTTCTCTCTCTCCTTCTTTTCTCTCTCAGAGAATAGAAACTTTTTAAAACTTTTTAACTTCACGCATCTTACTTTTTTTACCATTTTACCTTCACATAATGATGTAATGGGGAAAAACCACTATTTCACAATATATTGAAAACTGTCTTAGCTATCTAACATTGTCGCTAACCTTTTTGATCATACACACAATACTTTTTTTTATCATTTTACCCTCACAATATAATGAAAAAATGGCTTACCTATCTAATATGCTGTGACTTGACTTATTGAGAATACAATACAATCAATTTTTAAGTGGAATTATGGTGAAATATACTTAGGAGGGTAGGCAATAAAAACATAAGATCATAAAAAACTAATGCATTAGATTATCAGTGTAATAAAAATATTTTTAGGCAATATGTTGAGCAAAGGACTGGCTATACCCAATGTCTTATCTATCTAACATGCTGTGACTTGACTTATTGGGAATACAATACAATCAATTTTTAAATGGAATTATGGTGAAAGTACTTAGGAGGGTAGGCAATAAAAAAACATATTGAAACCAAAAATTGATCGTCATACTAGATCAAAAAAAAAAAAAAAATTTCTTAACGCAATATGTTAAGCGGCGCATGCATGCATTCTTTTAAAGTAAATGATGAAGCAAAAATTTAGTTATTAAACTGCATTCTAAAAGAAAGGGAAGTGAATTTGTGTATTTGTGAATTTGTGTGTGAAGTGAAAGTGCATATTTTTTAAAAACTAAAAAATAAAATAGTGAATTGAATAAAGAAGTGCCACTTCTGTGAAACTTGCTGGCCTGAGGAAAATTGAGCTAACTTTAAAACTTTAAAACTATTTTATATATATAATTTCATTACATTGTGATGAGGCAATTTCTCAAAGGGAAAAATTACCATCACACGATCTAAACATTTGCGTTTTCACCTCACAACCTTATTCGTTTCATCCACTATACTTCATGGAATATTTTTTTTTCTTATAATAATTATTAACACTTGAATTACATACACACAATTTTCCTTTTTTTTTACAATCGTTGATTCTTCCTTTTTTTTTCAGTACACCACACCACATGAACTAAAAGAATATGTTTTATTTACTTATTAATATTTTTTTTTATTACTTATGAATTAAAAGAATTTGAACATGAATTTCTAGTTTTAATTAAATAAGTGAACCATAAATAATGTTTAAGCTACTCTGTAATAGTTATAAGTCATATGTTAATAATTTAAGTTAACCCAGGATTAGTCATAGAAAATCATATGTAGCAAAGATCAGATGTAATTGATGCAAGCTCTTTTCAAAGCTTTTAAACACATAAAAGCTCGGCCACAGGCCTATAAAAAGGCGATCATCACGATGATAGCTATTCTAACAGGTAGGGCAAGCAGGGAATTAGGCAACAAGCATTAGGCAAAGCATAGAATTGTGCTAGGCAAGTAAATACCAAGGGTAGGATTAGCGTAGGAAAATAAAAAGGGTAAAAGGGAGCATAGGGAAAAGTGAAAAGGGCAAGAGCGAGTCATACGTCCTCCTCTACCTCGATACTAGGTAGAGCATAGGAAAAAGTGAAAAGGGTAAGAGCGAGCGATAAGACCAGAGGTAAATACTCTTGCATCAATTACAAAAGAAACTTAACTCAGAATTTGAACCATCGCGCGCACTAGCAGAGACATCTGAAAATAAGCTCTAGACATATTTCTTGATAAGTTGTTCTCTAGCATAGACAAATCCATCAAGCTCACCCACAAACTATTGTTATTATCCAAGTATAGAGTCCATAAGCTAAGGTACAGATCTTAGGTTTAGTCGTCGCATACCCCTTTGTTAATCAGGCTAGGATAACCGTCAAACTCTTGTATGTATGAAATATTGAATATTAGTGAATAAATTGTCATCTTTATTTGCATTGAAATAAAATATTCTTTGAATTGAACTCTGGTCGGCCCTGGGTCTACCCCAGCACCATTCAGATTCTTTACAACATATACATTTACGCATATACATTAACCAAAAAAAAGGAAAAAAAAATTAAATAGTGAATTGAATAAAGAAGTGCAACTTTTGTGAAACTTGCTGGCCTGAGGGAAAATGAGGTAACTTTAAAACTTTAAAACTATTTTATAAATATCATTTCCATATACATATACATTTACGCATATACATTATTATATATATAAAAAAAAAAAAAAGAATTCATTTGTACTTTGTGACATATGCGAAAGTAGCGTTGCTTTTGCTACTTTCGAATCACATTACATGAATTGCGTGAAAATTATATGCGCTTCACAATTTTTAATTGATGAAAAAGAAGATCCTGATGAGCCGACCACCAAAAAAAAAAGATCTGGACCCTACCTTCAGCCAAGAGGCAGAAGTAAAAAACAGAGAATAAACAGTGTACATTGCACTGTTTGTAAAACAGATATTTTGGAAACCCGTTACAAAGTTCATTTGAGAACAAATGAGCATAAAACAAAAGCGGCGGTTTTTTTAGATAAAAACGTATACATTACGTCACCCCAATCATCTCCATATATTATCCAATACAGGATATATAGTGATATGAAAGATGAGCTATACGTCAGAAAATATTTGCGAAGTATACATAAATATATAAAAAACCAATTAGAGATTAAATTTGCCGATTATAATCACATAAAGTATAATTTGCGTTTATTTGGTGATTATGTTAAATACAGCTATGAAGTTGACGATACCCTCCAGGAGGCTTTCAGTGAGCTGGAAGAACAAGCAAGTGAATTCCAGGAAAGAGATAGCGGATGGGCTATCTTAGATTTTAAATATATGGAATTAACCATATGCAAATTAGAGCATATTCCAGTCGGCTCATACATAAAATTGCCTTCAACCATAACAGCAAAAAAAGCAACAATCAATGTTAAAAATACCGATGTATTTTGTTTTAAATGGTGTGTATTGGCCGCAATCGCGCATAGAAGTGATTCTATGTGGGGGACAAAAAAACTTGCCAATCCAAAGTATTATAAGGTGTTGGACATTGAATCTTCAGTAATAAAGTTTCGGGGTGAGATATTGAATTTTACATGAATGTCATTTCCTGTAAGAGTACATGAAATTCGAACATTCGAAAAAATAATCCTCGCATAAGCATAAATATATATGAGCTAACGCAAAGTAAGATACCGAAAGTAGTGGGTTCAGCCAGAGCAACAAAAGAAGTCAAAAATATACATATTAATCTACTATTATTATTAAATGGCGAGCAAAACACATATCATTATGTTTATGTTCAAAATATGCAAAGATTGGTCAAAAAGCAATTCACTCAATCGGATGTTAGAGGAGAATTTTGTGATTTTTGTCAACACCAATACACCATGGATTCGGCAAGGCACAAAAAGGAATGTGCTAAAGTTAAGACCAGAACCTGGAACAATTTTACAATTTAAAAATTCAGTAAAAAAGATGTCCCCACCGGTAACAATATATGCCGATATGGAGGCAGTACTTGAACCACTGCAAATACAAAGGGGGAATGGAACCACTGCAATTCAAGAGCATAAAGCATGTGCTGTATCATATTTTGTAAAGCATGCTTACAATTCAAACGAAGATAAGCTGTATACATTTGTTGGTAAGTTGATAATTATGTTTAACTTTATAAATTTTTCTTTTCTTATTATACACTAGCTGTTGATCGCGGCTTCACCTGCGTGGAATTCGGTTATCTCGCGAGATAAAACGTTGCCTGTGCCCAAAATCCTCTCCAGAATCTAGTGATGCATCTGGAGTGGTATCCACATATGCCGTTGTCAGATTTCAGATTTCCCTACTATTTAAATATTGTGAAATACTTATTGTGAATACTTAATTTCTTAATTGGCAATATTACAACCAATGGTGGGTATAAAAAGGGGTTATAGTGACATAAGTACAATAGTTGGACATTTGGTCTCGCGAAGTTTTTTGTAGATATTGATATGTTCTATAATATTGTAGAAAATTTTTTATACCCTCCATCTTAGGGAAGAGGGTATATTCATTTTGATCATCCGTTTACAACACATCGAAGGAAGGGTGAAGACCCCACAAACCATATATATTCTTAATCAGCATGAAAAAAAAAATCGTTTGAGACATGTCCGTCCGTGTGTCCGTGTGTCCGTCTGTTGTTGGCACTCTCACGGTCGTAATTTTTGAGATATCAAATTGAAACTTTGCATACGTATTCTTAGTTCAATTTCGCTGTTCCGTATTGAAATTGGGCAAAATCGGTAAAGAGACACGCCCACAATAAACGAAAATCTCATCATACCTCGAAAAAATTGTATCTTAAAAAAATTATATATCGCACAATACTATGCCTATCAAGTTGAAATTTGGTATATATATAAGAGGTACCGTTATCCAACACTATGCCAAAAATTGGCGTGATTGAATAACGCAAACGCCTATAATTTAAAAAAAACACTATTTGCGTAAGTACATGAAATACATAAATATGGCAATAGGAGCTTATTTTTTAGAGAATTACAAAAGGTGGAGGGTATTTAAGCTTCGGTCTTAACCGAACTTTTCTATCTTGTTACACCTTGGGTTAGTAAAAGTAGGAATGTCCAGGGATCCCCAAAAATTTTTGGCAATAAATATAGCCTATGTTACTCAGTGATAATGTAGCTTTCTAATAGCGAAAATATTTTTGAAATCGGTCCAGTAGTTTTTGAGTCTCTTTATAATATTACTAGCTGTTGCCCGCGGTTTCACCCGCGTGGAATTCGATTATCTCGCGGGATGAAACGTTGCCTATGCCCTTATGCTTTTCATTTTCACGCAGTCTTATATTTTTGAGATGGAATTTTTTTTACAATTTGATTTTATATGCAGCCTATGCTTACATACTCATACTGCTCGCTGTAGTTTTTGGGCTTGTTAAGTTCGTTGATCCGGCTTTTTTTCGTTGCTGTTTCTAAGTTTCCACTTAGTCCATACCAACGTTGATAACCCCCCACCAAAAAAAAAAAGAAAAAATTTGTTAAAATTTTATCTGGTTTTATAAAATAGAGAATTTTTAAAAGCATACAACAAATAAAACAATAAATTTGCATGCGTACATGTGTGGTATAGATAGAATTTAAACAAAATAAAAGTCTAATTTCGTATTGACAATATAATGCCTAAAACAAAAAAATCGTCAAAAAGAGTCAGCAATGATAGACAGAAGAATAATTACAAACCAAAAGATTTAATATGGTAAGCTAACACTCCAACTCAGTTTATGTCCATTACAAGAAAGAAAATTATAAAATGTTACATGAAAAAATGCTATCAGGAAGAAAAAATGGCGCTTAAGCTAACACCGAATTATATAGAAGAAAACTGAAACGAACGAAAGTAAAGTGAAATTATTTAAATAGATGTTTTGTGCGCCCTTTTTATCTACTGAAATTTTTTTTTAAACATATACCCTTATTCTGGCCTTAATCATAAAAGCCTCAGTAATCATAAGTGCTCACAAGCAGAGTTGTAATTTTTCTTGTAAGTCGTTATGAGGTTTTTCGTATTCTCGGACGCCTTATGACTTTTGAACTACTCAGAAGGGCCTCAGTAGTAGTGATGTACTACGGAGCAAATCACAAGCAATATAATTGACAAAAAACTACAAATTACAAAAGAGATTTTTTAATAGAAATCTTTTATTAAAAACTAGCTGTTGCCCGCGGTTTCACCCGCGTGGAATTCGGTTATCTCGCGGGATGAAACGTTGCCTATGCCCTTCCCTAGGTTCTGAAATTTTTTAAACCGATATTGCCCGATTTTACTTACAACCTGCAGACACCTAACACATGTGTATCAAATTTCAGCTCGATATCTCAAAAATTACGGCCGTGAGAGTGTCAGGAACAGTCAAACACATGGACACGCGGACGGACATTGTTTAAATTGATTCAGTTTTTGATCTTGAGCAAGAATATATAAAGTTTGTGTTGTGTTCGACGCTTCCTTCCGAATGTTGCAAGCAGGAATTCCATACAAATGTTGCTCCTCTCCAGAACCTGGTGGTGCATATGTTCTTCGAATTCCATATAAATGTTGCTTCTATTCCAAATTCATTAAAAAATGGTCCGAAAATCCAGTATTGGCCAAAAATCCTCTCCAGAACCTAGTGTGCATATGTTCTTCGAATTCCATATAAATGTTGCTTCTATTCCAAATTCATTAAAAAATGGTCCGCAAATCCAGTATTGGCCAAAAATCCTCTCCAGAACCTGGTGGTGCGTCTGGAATGGGAATCGTAACATATGCTCTTAGAATTCCATATAAATGTTTCTTTTATTCCAAATTCATTAAAAAAATGGTCCGAAAATCCAGTATTGGCCAAAAATCCTGTCCAAAACCTGGTGGTGCATATGCTCTTAGAATTCCATATAAATGTTGCTTCTATTCCAAATTCATTAAAAAATGGTCCGAAAATCCAGTATTGGCCAAAAAATCCTCTCCAGAACCTGGTGGTGCATATGTTCTTCGAATTCCATATAAATGTTGCTTCTATTCCAAATTCATTAAAAAATGGTCCGCAAATCCAGTATTGGCCAAAAATCCTCTCCAGAACCTGGTGATGCATCAGGAGTGGTATTCACACATGCCGTTGTCAGATTTCCCTACTATTTAAATATTGTGAAATACTTATTGTGAATACTTAATTTCTTAATTGTCTGGGTACATGTGAATGCAATGTTTGTATGGCAATATTACTATCAATGGTGGGTACAAAAAGGGGTTATAGTGACATAAGTACAATAGTTGGACATATGGTCTCGAAAAGTTTTTTGTAGATATTGATATGTTCTATAATATTGTAGAACATTTTTTTGTTTTAACATCAATACTTTCCGCAGCGTATTCGATGAAAGATATTTTATGACTAATTTTTTTACACCTTGGGTTAGTAATAGTAGGAATGTCCAGGGATCCCCAAAATGTTTTGGCAATAAATATAGCCTATGTTACTCAGTGATAATGTAGCTTTCTAATAGCGAAAATATTTTTGAAATCGGTTCAGTAGTTTTTGAGTTTACTCGTTACATACAAAAATACAAAAATACAAAAATATAAAAATACAAAAATACAAATCTTTCCTCTTTATAATATTAGTATAGATATAGATATCAATATCTACAAAATATGCATATGTTCTTCGAATTCTATATAAATGTTGCTTCTATTCCAAATTCATTAAAAAATGGTCCGCAAATCCAGTTGTAAAGAAGTTCTGAAAGGTGCTGGGGTAAGCCCAGAGCCCGTCCAGAGTTCAATTCAAAGACTTGATTGTTAACGGAATGACAAGTTTCTTTATTTCGGTCTATGCAATAATTTGGTATATAAGGATCAATAGATATGAATTGCTTAACAAAATATCTTAGCTAATTGATAACCTGGATGGTGTCTTATTTATAAGCCTTAGAAAGTACCTTCGGAAAATAACTATGCTCAAGAATCCTAGTAGAGGAGATATAAT
This sequence comes from Ornithomya fringillina, assembly GCA_963978525.1. Taxonomy (NCBI): domain Eukaryota; kingdom Metazoa; phylum Arthropoda; class Insecta; order Diptera; family Hippoboscidae; genus Ornithomya; species Ornithomya fringillina. The sequence goes on along the minus strand of OZ021690.1, from coordinate 30,981,188 downwards.
CGATCCTCTCCTAACTGTAATAATAACTATGCTCAGAGATCCTAGTAGAGGAGATATAATCGATCCTCCCCTAACTATGATAATAATAACTGCGCTCAGGAATAACTAGTAGAGGAGACGTAATCGATTCTCTCCTAACTAATAATAAATATGTTCAATAATCCTAGTAGAGGGGATATAATCGAACCTCTCCTAACTATGATAGTAATAACTATGTTCAAGGAATAATTAGTAGAGGAGATATAATCGACCCTCTGCTAATTATAATACTAACTATGCTCAAGGATTAATTAGTAGAGGAGATATAATCGACCCTCTGCTAATTATAATACTAACTATGCTCAAGGATTAATTAGTAGAGGAGATATAATCGACCCTCTGCTAATTATAATAATAACTATGCTCAAGGATTAATTAGTAGAGGAGATATAATCGACCCTCTGCTAATTGTAATACTACCTATGCTCAAGGAATAATTAGTAGAGGAGATATAATCGACCCTCTGCTAATTGTAATACTACCTACCTGGTACCCTGCCTGTCTAACACTAGCTACTTTGCTATGCGATGATCGCCTTTTTATAGGCCGGTGGCTAAGCTTTTTGTGTTGTTTGTCTGAGCTTTATGTGTCATCACTACAGCTGAGTTGGTGCCATATGTTATTTACTAAGTCAGGGTCATATTCTACAGCTTAGCTTTCTACATGTGTTTTTTTTTTCCATAAATACAGAGTTATATTCTACAGCTGATCGTGTGGCTAATCTTATAAAGTAACTTAGTAAATAAACAAATATATTTAAGCGTAATAATATAAATTCAATTTATAATATTTACAAGGAGGAAATTTTGATATTTATGATAGCAATATAAGTTCAAAAAAACATGTTAAGTTCAATGAGGCGTACAAAAAAAAGATTTTAATTCATGGAAAAAAAACAAAAAACAAAAAAACGGATTGTAGCATTTCATGGTGTGATGGAAATTTTGCTTCCTTAAAATTTCCTCATCACACTACCCCCCCCCCCCCCTCCCCTTAGAGAGTTGTCAGCCCGGATCCAAACTTCACCGTTCTTCTTTATTGTGGCCCTGTACCTTTTCCCTTGTATGATGAACGATCGTTGCGTTCGTGCACGTGTTGAAATCCGCGCCACTAGTTCGAGAAGGTACGTCTCCAGTTCGCTGCGGATCTCAAGAGGCACGGGAGTCTCGTAGTTCAGGTTTCTTGTGTGGGCGTCCGGCTGTTGGCTGGTGGAAGCCGCCTTTGACTCGTACATCGACACCCGGTAAGGCCGAGGTGGACTAAGCGGCGGTGGTGGGTGGTGTGAGGTTTGCTCGTTATGTTGGGAGTGCGCGTCAGCGGGACTTACTAATATTGACTTGGGCTGCCTCCTCATGCATCCTGGCGGTGGGGCCCCGCCCCGAAACGGAGTACCGGAATAGCTGCTTCGTCCAAGGAATGTGGGGCCAGAGTAAGTGTCTGCAAGTATTATTATTATATATAAGGTCCTGATGGGTAATCCAAGGAAACCTGTGTTTGATTCTTGGATAATTCCAAGAATCATAATAGGTTGCTGGATATGTTACAGTAACCATTCATAATATTGGCACATCATAATGGGCAACCAACCCATGGGGAATAGTGCGCCTCGAATTGGGAGACACATAGTCGAAGGTCCCACCAAAGACGTTTTGCGTTTGGTACCGCGGGGTACTGGAGCCCCAAGAACTAAGGTTCTTGCCAGTACGTACTTTCGGGTAGGCCCCCTTGTGGGAGCATCGCGGGGGCTGTAACAGTAGTTGGGACCCCCTTGACCAAGGGGAAGAGTTGTTAGCACTATTAACAGTATTCTAGTAGTTGGAAGCTACTAACTTCTAATAGAGTTAGTAGGGGCGCCGGAGACGCTTAAAAAACTCTGCATATGTTAAATAAGACCGTTAAGGTAGGTGTTAACTATAAACAATCGCAACTAATGCATCCTGGCGGTGTCCACATCTTGGCTATCGCCCCCCGATACTGCTGGCGAGGGCTAGGCTTCCTGGATGGTTGACGGCTACATTGTCTACTTGTACCCGTGGAGCTGGTGACGGGTTCTGGTTGGGTAGGCCGTGGTGGTTCGGGTGACTTGGAGCTTGTGGAACTTGCACTCCATGGACTTGGGAGGATCCCTCGGATTGGTGCTTCGGTCCTAGGCAGCAGTGGGCTGAAGGTGTCCTGGCTTGTAGCATGTGAGCGGAGCGACGGCGGAGTGGTGTCAATGGTTGATCGGGCGGTGGATGGATCTCCTCTTGCGGTGATGTCAGATAGCCGGGTTAGGGTCCCTATTTCTCGTGCATTGGGGTGTGCTTCTTGGTATTCCCCTGCTGGGCCCATTAGCTCGTCAATTCGGTCAAGTAGGTGTGACAGATCTTCTGGACTGGACAACTGGTGGAAGGTTTGAGTCGCCTCATCTCGCGTTGGTTTCGGCACTGCTTCTCGGACTTCTTCGGACAATCGCGGCAATATCATGTGATTTGGAGAAAAAAGGTGTACTGGCTTGAAGATTTTGGAGATGGTATATGATCGTTGTATTCGTAACGAATCGCCGAAGACAATATCGATTTGGTTCGACACATGAAAGTCGTACATCTCCTGACGGCATGGTGGTGTAGGCATACTGCCTTGTTTATGTCCCTCAGTATGGCTATGTTGGGGTGGAGGCACATTCCAGGTATCACCGTCATTTGAGTCACTGCTAATAAAATATTGATGAATCATCCCCAATTTCGATCGTGTCGGGAAAGTTTGGACGTTCGTCGTTGACTGGGTCGGCAGATGCCTCTGGTGACAATGGGCGATGCTGCAAACCCTGAATGTTTGCCTCCTCCTCTGTATTTGGAACTCTTTGACTCTTGGGATCTTTCGGGTCGGGAACCGTTTCTTCAGACCTCTCGTGTGCGTCGGTCGAAGTGTTCACTAGGACGTCGGGTGGACCGAATAGCTCGCCCCAGGCGAGAGACTCCTCGCATAAGTCTTCGATGACGTTGGTCTCCTTGCTCAGAACGTGTTCACCGCTTGTTTTTGGGGATTCTACAGCTATCGTGTCTTCTGGTGCTTCAGGGCGGTTGGGAACTACGCGCACTGTTGCGCATCTTTCGGGTGGTATCGGCGATGAGTGGATGAATTTTGCACCTGGTTTCCGGGGAGGTGCCACCATAAATTTGGTGCGACCACGTTTGCGTGCAGTTGGATCATTGTTCGGTGAACCGCTCATGCTTCTGGTGCGTCTGGCATTAACTTTGCGTTTCCGGGTTTGACCGCTTCGAAAACCGCGTGAGGTTGTGGGAGGACTATTTAGGAAAATAGTGTGTCGTCGTTGGTTAATTTTCGCCATCAGCTCTTCCTTGCATCGGTTGCTTGTGCGCTGGAATTTGTCGCCCATGTTATTCCGATTTAGTACTTGTTCTGTGATTTTAAATGGTGTTGTTGACTTTTATTTTCTAAAAAGAAAGAAAGATTTATTCAGTATTATCTTGGTCGCTGAGGCCTTCTTCGGAATTTTTAGCGTTGTAATGCAAATATGGCTTGAGGTCTTTTACGTGAACCGTTCTACGTTGCCCGAAACCTTCTACTTCAGCGATTACGGCTGAGAGAAACCCTGTTACTGAGAATGGACCAACAAATTTTGGCGCCAGCTTTGCTGCGAAATATTCATTTGCTTTAGACAGAGGGTGTTGGCGAACCAATACTTGGTCCCCAACTTTTGGCTTCCATGAGCGTTTTCTCAAGTTATAATGCCGGCCTTGATCTTTGGATGCTTTAGCCAGGTTGCTGCGCACTAATTCCCATATTTCATTTAGAACGTTGGGCTTGTCTTTGGTGCTGATGGGTTGTGTGCCTGTGCCAGTGGTTACTTCATCATATAGGGCGCCTGGAAGGCGTGGTTCGCGTCCGTATAAAATGTAAGCTGGTGATAGACTTGTGGAATCGGAGACACTAGAGTTTAAGGCCAGAATTATTTCGGGTAAGTTGTCATCCCATCTTCGGTGGTCGTTATCCGTGAGCTGAGCCATCATTGTTTTTAAAGTGCGATTAACCCTCTCGGTAGGGTTCTCATGCGGGGAGTATGGTGCTGTGGTTTGGTGCTGGACCCCTATCTTTCTTAGGTACTGTTGCATTGCCTTGCTCGTGAATTGGGTACCATTATCTGAAATTAGAACTTTGGGTACCCCAAAACGTGCGATGATGTTTGATCTTATGGCTTTGATCACCCCGTCGGTCGTTGCTTTCTTCATTGGGTATAATTCAACCCATTTTGAGAATGTATCCACCATTACCAGCAGCATGGTGTTTCCGTGCGTGGATTTGGGTAACGGGCCTATAAAGTCTGTGCATAGTACCGACCATGGTTCGTTTGGTATTTGGGTTAACATCTAGCCTGCGGGTTGCTGTTGGCTTACCTTGTATCTTTGGCAGACATCACATTTGAGGACATGTTTCCGTATGTCCCTAAACATACCAGGCCAGTAGTAGAGTGCGGTGATGCGAGCAGTTGTTTTTCGTATTCCGAGGTGTCCTGCCGTGGGGTTTAAGCACTCGCTTCCTGAGTGGGGTAGGAACACATAACTTCCAAGTATTTCCCTCAGCCCCGTTGTGTGGCATCGATATGTGACGGTATAGTTGGTCATTGGTGATTGTAAAATCAGTATTGTATTTTCCGGGATTTGCCAGCACTTCTTTACGTCGCTTTTGTAGCCATGAGCATGGTTTTCCAGTGTTAGGAAGGGTAAGGGTATCTGTGGTAGTGGCGCAGGTTTCCTCGGGTTGTCGGGATAAAGTGTCCGCTACTATGTTACCTTTCCCTTTTCTATATATTGCCTCGAAGTTGTATTGTTGTAGTTCAAGGGCCCATCTAGCTAGTCTTCCAGTGGGATTGTCAATTTTGTTCAGCCATTTTAGGGACAGATGATCCGTGATTACCGTGAATTTGTAGCCCTCCAGGTAGGGGCGCATCTTCCTGATTCCCCACACAATGGCCAAGCACTCTCGTTCGGTCACGCTGTAATTTTTCTCTGCCTGGTTTAGGTGCCTACTGGCGTATGCTATGACCCTTTCTCCCGTGGTCGTCTCTTGTGTAAGTACGGCTCCGAGGCCAACATTGCTGGCGTCCGTTTGTAGAACAAAAGGTTTGCTGAAGTCGGGGCATGTGAGCACTGGGGTTTCTGTCAACTTCCTTTTTAGCGTCTCGAATGCTCGCTGTTGTATATCTGTCCACTTTGTAAAGAATCTGAAGGGTGCTGGGGTAGACCCAGGGCCAGCCAGAGTTCAATGCAAAGAAAAAAAAATTTTGTTCTTTTGCGAAAATTGAAAAAAAAAGATGATCTGATTTTTCTATGCAAGTTTTCTTTCACAATGTATTTATTAAAGATTGCTTATAATATATTGTACAAAACAAGAAAAAGGTTTAAGAACTGAATGTGATCAAATAATTAACTCTGTTCATTTTTATACTGTTTTGAGTCTTTGCTAATGTGAACTGTGTCTTTGCTTAAGTTGAAGTGTAACTAGTGTAGACGATTCTCTCGCTTGTGTATTTGCTAAGTTTAGCAAGAGCTCAGGCCTTAATTCAATTCAGACGCACCACCAGGTTCTGGAGAGGATTTTTGGCCAATACTGGATTTGCGGACCATTTTTTAATGAATTTGGAATAGAAGCAACATTTATATGGAATTCGAAGAACATATGCACCACCAGGTTCTGGAGAGGATTTTTGGCCAATACTGGATTTGCGGACCATTTTTTAATGAATTTGGAATAGAAGCAACATTTATATGGAATTCGAAGAACATATGCACCACCAGGTTCTGGAGAGGAGCAACATTTATATGGAATTCCCGCTTGCAATATTCGGAAGGAAGCGTCGAAGACAACACAAACTTTATATATTCTTGCTCAAGATCAAAAACTGAATCAATTTAAACAATGTCCGTCCGCGTGTCCATGTGTTTGACTGTTCCTGACACTCTCACGGCCGTAATTTTTGAGATATCGAGCTGAAATTTGATACACATGTGTTAGTTGTCTGCAGGCAGGTTGTAAGTAAAATCGGGCAATATCGGTTTAAAAAATTTCAGAACCTAGGGAAGGGCACAGGCAACGTTTCATCCCGCGAGATAAGCGAATTCCACGGGTGAAACCGCGGGCAACAGCTAGTTAATAAATAAAATGAATTATGAAAAAATAATTTTACTTTTGTGTTTAAACGAGGACGCCCATGAAATAAGGTAATCTTTAGACTTCAGAGCTTGGCGGTTATTTTTTATTGTTTTAAAATATTGCAGATTTCAAAGAAGAAGAACATTGAAACATTTACGCGATAAAGGAAATCTATTTCAATTGCAGGAATCTACTTTTAAAAAATTTTTTCGGATGCCACAAACTTTGTGTTGACATATTATACAAGAGTTAAAAACTCATGAGGAACAAAAAACATCTTTAACTTTTGAAATTCGGGTACATACATATAAAATAATAATTTTTTATTTTATGACTATAATAACTTACTCATTTTAACAGTTATTGTCAGTCTTATGGTTTCTTGCTCAAGGATCATACCAAAAGTGTACAGAAAATAAGTCAGCCGCTGAGTCAGCCTAGTGTTTCTAGATGCATTCATTACATTTGTAATTTAATTAATGAAGTTTATTTTCAAGAGGTAAAATTTCCAACAACGGAAGAGGAAAAAACTGAGAAAAAGTCTGGGTAATGACTATAAATACATTTATACATACACAACTATACAATATTTTTTTTTTTATAAACTATTAGATTTTATCAAAAGTACCAAATAAAATCCACTATCGGCGCAAAAGATTGCACACATGTTGCGATTGTTTGTCCCAAAAATAGTAGGCAAACACCCTCTCATTTATATATGAATAGGAAAGGGTACTAGAGTATAAATGTTGAGGCGGTAAGTTGAAATACAAACGCATATTAATATGGTTTGCATTTGTGTTAATTCGATTCGTGTGCACTTACAGATTTGTGATGCTAATTTGAAATTTTTGCATTGCAATGCCAAATATCCCGGATCCTGTCATGATTCCGGGATATGGGCGACGTCCAATATTCGACAAACTTTGTTGAATTCTTATAATAATACGTCATCAACATCGGTGATTCTGGATACCCTTTGGAGCCCTGGTTGATTACTCCTGTCTCAGAGCCGCTAGATGCAAAAGAAATTCGCTACAACGCAATACATTGTAAGGCCAGAAATGTAATTGAGCTATCGTTTGGTGTTCTTAAATCAAGAATTAGGTGTTTACTGAGGCATCGATCACTTCACTATAGCCATAAAAAAGTAGGAGTCATAATATACGCTTGTGTTATTCTGCACAACATATTACAAAAAAAGATAGAAAAGTTCGGTTAACACCGAAGCTTAAATACCCTCGACCTTTTGTAATTCTCTAAAAAATAAGCTCCTATTGCCATATTTATGTATTTCATGTACTTACGCAAATAGTGTTTTTTTTAAATTATAGGCGTTTGCGTTATTCAATCACGCCCATTTTTGGCACAGTGTTGGATAATGGTACCCTTTATATATATACCAAATTTCAACTTGATAGACATAGTATTGTGCGATATATAATTTTTTAAAGATACAATTTTTTTGAGGTGTGATGAGATTTTCGTTTATTGTGGGCGTGTCTCTTAACCGATTTTGTCCAATTTCAATACGAAACAGCGAAATTGAACTAAGAATACGTATACAAAGTTTCAATTTGATGTCTCAAAAATTACGACCGTGAGAGTGCCAACAACAGACGGACACACGGACGGACATGTCTCAAACGATTTCTCTTTTCATGCTGATTAAGAATATATATGGTTTGTGGGGTCTCCGACGCTTTCTTCGATGTGTTGTAAACGGATGATCAAAATGAATATACCCTCTTCCCTAAGGTGGAGGGTATAAAAACAACGTTACATGTGAGGAAGAAGTGTTAGATAATGAAAATGTCTCCAGCAATGTCATCATAGACAGCCAATTGGGTGACTTTTACAGAGAAGACAGGCGTATCCGGCAAAATTATTTAAACTCGTATATGTAAATTTTTTTTAAACAAACAATAAATTAATGTTTTTATATATAGTTTATTAATAATAATGCACAAACAAAATTTAAAAAAAACAAGATAGAAAAGTTCGGTTAAGACCGAAGCTTAAATACCCTCCACCTTTTGTAATTCTCTAAAAAATAAGTTCCTATTGCCATATTTATGCATATGACTATTTCATGTACTTACGCAAATAGTGTTTTTTTTAAATTATAGGCGTTTGCGTTATTCAATCACGCCCATTTTTGGCACAGTGTTGGATAACAGTACCACTTATATATATACCAATTTTCAACTTGATAGGCATAGTATTGTGCGATATATAATTTTTTAAAGATACAATTTTTTCGAGGTATGATGAGATTTTCGTTTATTGTGGGCGTGTCTCTTTACCGATTTTGCCCAATTTCAATACGGAACAGCGAAATTGAACTAAGAATACGTATGCAAAGTTTCAATTTGATATCTCAAAAATTACGACCGTGAGAGTGCCAACAACAGACGGACACACGGACACACGGACGGACATGTCTCAAACGATTTCTCTTTTCATGCTGATTAAGAATATATATGATTTGTGGGGTCTCCGAGGCTTCCTTCGATGTGTTGTAAACGGATGATCAAAGTGAATATACCCTCTTCCCTAAGGTGGAGGGTATAACAAGATAGAAAAGTTCGGTTAAGACCGAAGCTTAAATACCCTCCACCTTTTGTAATTCTCTAAAAAATAAGTTCCTATTGCCATATTTATGCATATGACTATTTCATGTACTTACGCAAATAGTGTTTTTTTTAAATTATAGGCGTTTGCGTTATTCAATCACGCCCATTTTTGGCACAGTGTTGGATAACGGAACCCTTTATATATATACCAAATTTCAACTTGATAGACATAGTATTGTGCGATATATAATTTTTTAAAGATACAATTTTTTTGAGGTGTGATGAGATTTTCGTTTATTGTGGGCGTGTCTCTTTACCGATTTTGCCCAATTTCAATACGGAACAGCGAAATTGAACTAAGAATACGTATACAAAGTTTCAATTTGATGTCTCAAAAATTACGACCGTGAGAGTGCCAACAACAGACGGACACACGGACGGACATGTCTCAAACGATTTCTCTTTTCATGCTGATTAAGAATATATATGGTTTGTGGGGTCTCCGACGCTTCCTTCGATGTGTTGTAAACGGATGATCAAAGTGAATATACCCTCTTCCCTAAGGTGGAGGGTATAACAAGATAGAAAAGTTCGGTTAAGACCGAAGCTTAAATACCCTCCACCTTTTATAATTTTCTAAAAAATAAGTTCCTATTGCCATATTTATGTATTTCATGTACAAATAGTGTTTTTTTTTTATTATAGGCGTTTGCGTTATTCAATCACGCCCATTTTTGGCACAAGTTGGATAACGGTACCCTTTATATATATACCAAATTTCAACTTGATAGACATAGTATTGTGCGATATATAATTTTTTAGAGATACAATTTTTTCGAGGTATGGTGAGATTTTCGTTTATTGTGGGCGTGTCTCTTTACCGATTTTGCCCAATTTCAATACGGAACAGCGAAATTGAACTAAGAATACGTATACAAAGTTTCAATTTGATATCTCAAAAATTACGACCGTGAGAGTGCCAACAACAGAAGGACACACGGACACACGGACGGACATGTCTCAAACGATTTCTCTTTTCATGCTGATTAAGAATATATATGGTTTGTGGGGTCTCCGACGCTTCCTTCGATGTGTTGTAAACGGATGATCAAAATGAATATACCCTCTTCCCTAATGTGGAGGGTATAAAAACTCGGCTTGGCCGAGCTATTTGTCTCACAATTTAGCGCTTTTCTGTTAATTTTATAATCGCGTCCGTTAATTTAATCATTTGTTGTTGTATTTCCAAATTTTTTTCGTCCCGCTTTCTCATTGACTCTACAATTGTCTCCATTAAATTATTGGACTTAACTCGTTTTTTACATTTTTCAGCTTGATTTTCAACAAGCTTAACCGTGCGAACGTTTTCGATAGGATCTAATAACTCGTTATCAGCAAAAACATCCTCAATCTGTAAATATTAGAACATATTTATTATTATACTTTCTAGAAAATATATAACAACTTACGTCTTGTTTGCTTGTTGATGGTAAGGATGGCATGCTTGCTGATGGCAGTCTCAAAGTTGGTAGTTCATTGTGCCCATCTATTGTAGTGCTGACGAAAACTTTGATGGCCATTTCTTCGAAGCTGTTTAATTTATATTTTGAAGGAGGTCCCCACCCGTTCCTCCAGAGCAACTTTTTATTTTCCTTGCTCTGGACCTTAACTGATGCTTCCAATGAAATATTATCTGAAACGGGATAAAATTATTAACTTTAATTTTTATTATTTACGTTTTATCATTTAATTCACATCTTTCCATTTATTTGGACCCCTAGATGGTCCACTTAAACTATTCAGCTCAGTTGATAACTCTTCCCATAATGATTTCATTAACGTGGGAACCTTCGGATGCCCCTTTATAAAATGTATAAAGTGCTCCAATTGTTTTTGGGACACCCTTTGATATTTTGCTTTTTGATCTAAAAAAATATATATTAATTGATGATATTTTAAAATATTTATTACTAGCTTTCCCGTTGCAGCGTTGCTTGCAACTGAACTACTGTTTCATTTAAATTGCAATATTTCAAACATTCCTATATAAACAACTTATTATGTAAATCACAATATAATGAGCTTTGGCACGCATTTAACATATTTACAGAAACTTTGTATTAATTTAAATTTGAATAATTTTTTTATTTTATCGGTGTCTTGTATATAACAAACATAAAACTTTTTTGAGTATTAATTAGATAGAAAAATGAATTAATATATGTATCTTGTAAACATAAAAAATATTATGAAAACAATAAAACTTTAAATAATATTTGTAACTAATTAATTTAAAATTAACTTTAAATAAAGATGTAAAATTGTAATAATTAAAATATTATTCTAAGGCTTTACATTTTACATTTTTTGTTTTTCCCTCAGGGGCACATATATATAGATTTGATGGCTTCCCCACTCTAGAGCGTTCTACATATAACTGCCCATGTGAAAAGCAAGAATTATTTAAATTGATTCCACACACTTTTAATGATTGACCTTATGCTTTATTTATTGTCATTCCAAATGCTAATCTTATTGGAAATTGTAAACGTCTAATTGTAAAAAGCATATCTGTTGAAATCATTGGTATACGTGGAAGAAGTACATCTTTAAACTTGCCACTTAAAATTGTTGGCTCAATTATATTATTTGATAGTTTTTTAATTACTAATCTAGTACCATTGCAAAGACGTGGTGGATTAATATTTCTAAGCACTATAATTGGAACTCCTAGTTTTAAGCTTGGTGGTGGGAAACCTGATATATCAAGCGAATTTATAAATTCAATTGGATATTTAACTGCTTCGTCTTGATTTATGTGGCTGTCAATGTATTTATAAACAACCATCTTCCCCGGAATTTTGTTTAAAATAGATGTATTTATTTCTGCCTCATCTACATTTTTAGGAGCTAATATCGCTCTTTCCAATAACTATTGATGATTTTTATAGTTTCGGTGAATTGTGGGAAAAAAACAATTATCAAATCTTTTATATTACAAAAGTTTGATGTTAATGTTATACAATTAGTGGATGGATCAATGACGGTTTTCCCATTTCCGATATCTAATAATTGCTTTGCAAAAGCTTCTGCAATGGAATCTTTTTCTAAATGTACCCTCATATTTGTACATAAAAATAATATTTGTACATGTCGCATTAATACGAAGATTTAATGCATGCATTTACTTCGTCTGCTGGTGTACCTTTTGGTATAACAGGTAGCGTTTGCCGAAAATCGCTTGTGAAGTACAATCCCGAATACATCCAATACCTAGTAACTCCAAAAACGTGATGTTTAACAATAAAATCCATTAAAGATTTTAATTTTTGTTTGAATACTCGCGCAGTTATATCATGTGTATCTGGCGGTGATTGCCCATTTAAGAGAAGTTGTTGTATTTCGACCCATGCAGGATTGCATGTGAAAGTAATAAATAAATCCATACGTTCTAACATATGTCATTGCGTCTTGTGCATATTCATGCATATGACGTGGGCTGCAGGTAAATGTTGCTGGCAGTATTACCACTTTTCCTATGTCATTAACGTTGTGATCACTATTAACAGCATCGCGTAAATGTATGCATTCCTCCGATCGCAGCTTCGTTTGGTTTTTTCTTATATAAAGTAACCGTTCCATTTCAATTTTTGCGTACATGTCAACAACATACTGATTACATAACTGACTACACTTTAATATGTGGTTATTTGTATTTTGACGTATCATTAATTTATACGCGTAGAAATTCATTGCACTGACTTTTTTATTTGTTTCTTCACCTGTTATAAATTTCTAAAATAATTTCTTTGTTATGCGTTAATATTTTTTTATTTTCTTTACCTGTTAATGGATTTCTTAATTTAATATTATAATGTCTTTATTCAAAAGCAAATCTTATAGTTAGAGATGTTACAACCTAAGATATTAAACGATAATAAACGAAGAACACTTGTGAAGATAACACTACATATGCCCCCCTCGTAATTTAGGATCCTGCCCGTAGTATCCAAATAATTTACTAATTTTTTTTTTTAATATTCACACCATAACAACTACGGGGAAAATCCTGTACAATTTAGGGTTTTGGTTTCCTTATTCGTAACATATATTTATCACGAGGTGGATCCAATATTTGATTTTTAATTTCATATATATCTTTTACATAATTTTTACATTGTTTTATATTCATATTTTTATCAACATATCTTTAAACGTTGTAGATTCTTCTAGTATTTTATCTATGTTTTCTGTTGTTTTAGATTCCTTTTGATTTTCGTTAATATTTACGTTATTTTGTTTATCTATTTGATCATTAACGATACTTATTCTTTCTAAAGGATCAGACAATATACTTAAATTATGATCATCTTTACATACAGAGCATAAAATAATTTGATGTGCATGTCTTTTCCAAATTTGTTCTTTTATAGTTTTTACAATATATGTTTGCTTTCCTAGCTTTTGTACAATTCTAGCTTTGATCCAAGAAATTCTCCCTGGAACTGAAAAATCTTTAACAATAACTTCATCATTTACATTAAACATAACTTTACTAGATCCTTTAAAATATTTCCTTTGTTTATGTTGTTGTTTTTTTACATATCTTTTAATTGTATGTGTTGTTTTCATTTGAACATGTTTATATGGATTAAGTATATCTAATCTATTTCGTAAATGTCTTTTATTAAACATAACATAGGTTGGCGAAACACCAGTACTAACATGGGGAGTGTTTCGAATAAAAAACGACATAAAACATTATTGAAATCTTGTTTTGAAACTTTATATAAATTTCGTTTAAGCGCATTTTTAACTGTTTTGACTGCATTTTCAGCCTGTCCATTCGTAGATGGATTGCCAACAGGGGTCGTAATATGAATAATACCATTATTTTCAACAAAACGTTTAAAATCTGTAGACGTGAAAACTGTACCATTATCGGACACTATATATTTTGGAAGCCCAAATCGCGCAAAAATTTTTCGTAACCGAGCTAAGGTTGCTTAACAGGTTGTATTAGATCCCATATCCAAACACTCTATCTATTTACTTGTACTATCTATTAGTACAACGATTACAAATCGGGCCAAAAAAATCTATATGTACACGTGACCACACTTCATCGGATCTTGGTCATGTTAATAATTGTTGTTTCGGTGGACTAGCGCGCGTCATTAGACAAGGTTCACAGTGTTTTGTGACCGCTTCAAGATCTTTACCTTGAGTAGGCCACCAACAACATTCACGGGCCATTGATTTCATTTTGACAATGCCCATATGTGTCGCATGCAAAAAAGCTATAACATCTGCTTGTAATCGTTTTGGTATAACTACGCGATACCCCCAAAACAAACAACCTATTTCTTCGGAAAACTCCTCTTTTTTACGAAAAAATGGTTCAACTTCTATATCAGTACATTTATTAGGCCATCCATTCCTAACATAATAAACAACCTGCTTCAACAGTTCGTCATTTGCTATATAAGCTTTAATCGTATCAAAATTTAGAAACCCTTCTTCGCCAAAACTATGTTGCATAAAAGTGACATAAACGTCATTTAAATCATCATGTTCAACATGCTCATCATTTTGAGGATAACGTGAAAAATAATCTGAAACGTTACTTTTAGATTTTACATGTACAACATCGAATTGGTATCTTGACAAAGTCACAGCAATACGTTGTAATCTATTGGATGCCATTAACGGAATCCCTTTATTTGGTCCAAATATATGCTGGAGTGGCTTGTTGTAGGTTACTAGTATAAATCTACGGCCATATAAATACTGGTGAAACTTTTTTACACCAAAAAGAATAGCAACCGCTTCTCGATCTAATTGTGAATACTTTTGTTCAGTTTGAGACAAAGTACGTGACGCGAATTCTATTGGTTTTTCAATACCATACCGATTGACTTGTGATAATGCGGCTCCTACTCCCATGGGACTAGCATTAACAGTTAATTTTGTAGTGCTATTGTAGTCAAAATGAGCCAGACAGTGTTAACTAACAAGTAATTTTTTACAACTATCCATAGCGTTTTTACATTCTTTAGACCACGTAAATTGCTTATCTGCCTTAAGCAACTGATACAATGGACTCAATAATGTAGAAATATCTGATAAAAACCTACGATAAAAATTTACGACTCCTAAAAATGCCTGTACTTCCCGAACGTTTGTAGGATATGGTATGTTAACAATATCTTTAATCTTCTCAGGATTAACGTGTAAGGCGCAAAGTTACTACCTTTCGTTTCTGTTCCAACATATATGTATCACCAAACACACCAAATATTTCCTCCATTCTTTTGCAATTAAAAGGGAAAAAAAACCTATTGTCAAATACATACTCTGAATCATTTATTTAAAATTGGAAGCGTAGTGGAAATACCGTTGATCATTTAGTAAGCATATACGAACTCTTGCATTTTTGTTATTATATATGAACTCTTGCTTTGTTATTTCTAATTCTTGAAACATAAGTACCGTTGATATCTAGTAAGCATATATGAATTCTTGCATTATTGTTATTATTATTGTAAGCATATATAAATTCCTGCGTTATTGTTGCTAGTTCTGTACCGTTGATCTCTTATAAATATTAGTTAAATTTACAATAATTGTGAGCCCTGCCACACTATAAAAGGCGAAGCAAATTTGATGAAATCGATGCAGTGTGGCTGGAGCCGTCAAGCTAGTAAGGTGAGCTCAAGAATTTTATCTTAAAGTAATAAAGCTAACGTAATGAATTAACCCGTTTGTTTTCTTGCGAGCATAGCATTAACCAAATTCCCGCGCCTAGATATCCTACAATATCTATATATTACATGCGCCTAGGCCGCGCCACCGTCGCTTGCTCGTCTCCTAGTCCCCGCGCCTAGATATCCTACAATATCTATATATTGTATGCGCCTAGGCCGCGCCAACGTCGCTACATCGCCGCAGTTTCTCTGTTATCGCGCCTAGATATCCTACAATATCTATATATTGTATGCGCCTAAGCCGCGCCACCGTCGCTTGCTCGTCTCCTAGTCCCCGCGCCTAGATATCCTACAATATCTATATATTGTATGCGCCTAGGCCGCGCCAACGTCGCTACATCGCCGCAGTTTCTCTGTTATCGCGCCTAGATATCCTACAATATCTATATATTGTATGCGCCTAGGCCGCGCCACCGTTGCTTGCTCGTCTCCTAGTCCCCGCGCCTAGATATCCTACAATATCTATATATTGTATGCGCCTAGGCCGCGCCAACGTCGCTACATCGCCGCAGTTTCTCTGTTATCGCGCCTAGATATCCTACAATATCTATATATTGTATACGCCTAGGCCGCGCCACCGTCGCTTGCTCTTCTCCTAGCCCCCGCGCCTAGATATCTTACAATATTTATATATTGTATGCGCCTAGGCCGCGCCATCGTTATAACGTCGCAGCTTTCTCTGTTATCGCGCCTAGATATTCTACAATATCTATATATTGTATGCGCCTAGGCCGCGCCACCGTCGCTTCGCTCATCTCTCTGTCCCCGCTCCTTGATATCCTACAATATTTACATATTGTATGCGCCTAGGCCGCGCCAACGTCGCTACATCGTCGCAGTTTCTCTGTTATCGCGCCTAGATATCCTACAATATCTATATATTGTATGCGCCTAGGCCGCGCCACCGTCGCTTGCTCGTCTCCTAGTCCCCGCGCCTAGATATCGTACAATATTTATATATTGTATGCGCCTAGGCCGCGCCATGTTATCACGTCGCAGCTTTCTCTGTTATCGCGCCTAGATATCCTACAATATCTATATATTGTATGCGCCTAGGCCGCGCCACCGTCGCTTCACTCATCTCTCTGTCCCCGCGCCTAGATATCCTACAATATTTACATATTGTATGCGCCTAGGCCGCGCCAACGTCGCTACATCGCCGCAGTTTCTCTGTATTCGCGCCTAGATATCCTACAATATTTATATATTGTATGCGCCTAGGCCGCGCCAACGTCGCTACATCGCCGCAGTTTCTCCGTTATCGCGCCTAGATATCCTACAATATCTATATATTGTATACGCCTAGGCCGCGCCACCGTCGCTTGCTCGTCTCCTAGTCCCCGCGCCTAGATATCCTACAATATCTATATATTGTATGCGCCTAGGCCGCGCCATCGTTATCACGTCGCAGCTTTCTCTGTTATCGCGCCTAGATATCCTATATCTATATATTGTATGCGCCTAGGCCGCGCCACCGTCGCTTCGCTCATCTCTCTGTCCCCGCGCCTAGATATCCTACAATATCTATATATTGTATGCGCCTAGGCCGCGCCAACGTCGCTACATCGTCGCAGTTTCTCTGTTATCGCGCCTAGATATCCTACAATATCTATATATTGTATGCGCCTAGGCCGCGCCAACGTCGCTTGCTCGTCTCCTAGTCCCCGCGCCTAGATATCGTACAATATTTATATATTGTATGCGCCTAGGCCGCGCCATGTTATCACGTCGCAGCTTTCTCTGTTATCGCGCCTAGATATCCTACAATATCTATATATTGTATGCGCCTAGGCCGCGCCAACGTCGCTACATCGCCGCAGTTTCTCTGTATTCGCGCCTAGATATCCTACAATATTTATATATTGTATGCGCCTAGGCCGCGCCATCGTCGTAACGTCGCAGTTTTGTTATCGCGCCTAGATAATCCTACAATATTTATATATTGTATGCGCCTAGGCCGCGCCAACGTCGCTACATCGCCGCAGTTTCTCTGTTATCGCGCCTAGATATCCTACAATATTGATATATTGTATGTACCTAGGCCGCGCCATCGTTATCACAACGTCGCAGTCTCTCTGTCCCCCGCGCCTAAAAATCCTGTAATATTTATATTGCAAGCGCCTAGGTCGCGCCGCCGTCGTGGTCACAACAACCACTGCCGTGTCTTGCAGCACACATCGCTCCGCATCTTGCACCGCTCAGCGATTTGCGACGCTCATCGCTCTGTATCGCATACCGCTTTGCAGACCAGTCGCTTGTATCCTGTACCGCTTGCCGTTTAAACCCAGTAACGTTCTCGTGTCCTGCAGCGCTCACCGCTCTGTATCTAACCGCTCATCGACCAGTACCGCACGTCGCTTTTTGTACCACTCACCGCACAAAACCCGCTCACACACCGATTTGCAGTAACGCCGTGCCCCGCACCACAAGCCGTTACCGCGCTAAAAAAACGTCGAATAAAGAAGGCGAATCTAAGGAACTAGAGACAAAGCCCGTCTTACAAATTTCTTTGTAAGGAACTTTGGACTCGCTGAGTCACACCCCAGCTACTACAAAACTTCTTTACAAAGTGGCGCTCGAGCAGGGACTTTTTAAGTCTCTGAAATAAAATCACATACGATTTGCCATCCAAAATATTTGACAACCGCACGTTTATTATAATATACTAATCAAGATGTCTCAAATTCGTACATCCTGGATCCGCTCCTTGAGGAAAGAGGAGTTAATGGCATTGATGAACGAACTTGGGTTCGAAACCACAGGCACTCCTGCGCACAATACCTGCCATTAGAACATACCGAAGAAGAGATATACCATCCTACAAATCCTACAACTACAAGAAAAATACGAATCAAGAGTGCAAACATTATTACCGAGTAATGATCCAACCAGTAGGGGTCATTCACCCATCCCGCAACCAAAAGCTCTGAACAAAGAAGACCTGGAAAAACTAGTCGAAGAAATTCGAAAGAAGCTATTGATATCACAAAACACAGCCGAGAATAAACAAAGATCTCAATCATCAAGCCCCGAGCCAACAAAATCCAGCATAGATAAAAGATCAATGATGCAGGTAATCCGCGATTGGAAAATACGCTATGATGGGATCACAGACACTTTCCAGTTTATTGAAAGTGTCGAAGAGAGGCCCATACCTACGGTATACCATGTGATGAATTGCCAAAAGCCATGCCTGAACTTCTCAGGGGGAGAGCACTCACATGGTACCGTAATAATAACCAGCACTGGGCAACATGGAGTTCTTTCAAAAAAGACTTCTTTAAATTTTTCCTGCCGCCTCGTTTCTTTGAAAAATTGGGTGACGATATACGCGCTCGTAAACAACGCCAAGGTGAATGTTTTCACGATTACCTGCTTGCGCTACAAGATTTAATGAGGCACTCAGAATTGTCACATGAAGAGCAATTAACTAGAATTTTCCACAATGCCCTCCCAGAATATCAGTGGTATATCCGAAGGAAGGATTTCAAGTCATTAGCCGAATTGCTAGAATTAGCTGGAGATCTAGAAACTATAAAAACAACCGAAACCCCGCGACTAGCTCCATATCAGCCAGGAAGAAGTGCCCCACCAACAAGAATCACAAATCCCAGAACGGCTTGTCATAGGTGTGGTGAGCAAGGACACATTGGCGCGACATGTCAAAATAGGTTGCGTATATTTTGTTGGCAGTGTGGTAAAGCAGGAGTAAGGACGCATGATTGCTGCAACAACCAGCCGACCACTTCACGAGAGGCACGCCAACCGAACGAACGGCATCCACAAGAAAGAGGATGTGGCGTATCGATGCCCCTGCACACCAAAACCCTGGAAATTGATAGCAACAAAATAACGGCCACTATTTGCATCAACGAACAATATGTAACAGCATTGATAAGCTCGGCCATGGCACGACAACTCGGCGAGTGTGGACGATACCAAACTATCAATACGCCT
The DNA here is from genome assembly GCA_963978525.1 of Ornithomya fringillina. Taxonomy (NCBI): domain Eukaryota; kingdom Metazoa; phylum Arthropoda; class Insecta; order Diptera; family Hippoboscidae; genus Ornithomya; species Ornithomya fringillina. The sequence continues at coordinate 30,961,696 of OZ021690.1, read as the reverse complement.
ATCCTATTGACGGATGGTTCGGCAGTACAAATTACTAAGATGGTACATTACACGGTGCACTTTGGAGAGCAAAAGAAAGAGTTACAATTCTTCATAATGGACAACACCGTCGAGGACATAATCCTAGGTTTAACATTTTTATCAACATTTGGTACCACCCTGACTTGCGCAGGCATCTCACTGAATTGTAAGCTACAATGTTCACAAGAGGAAGAAAGCACAAGGGATAACACGTCAGAAATTCAACACATGTCTTCGGTAAGGAAAATTACTAACACATCTCACAACAGATTGCACCTCTCAGTCATAGTACCAAATCAACGTACCATGGAACCCAATCTGAATAGCAACAAGACATGCCGCTGGTTAGAGAAACGAAAGTCAGAAGTGATAAAGTACCCGGAAAAATATGCGGACTACACCATAGCCAACGGCCAACTCTACCGCCACATCCCGACGCAATACGGTGATATGGAAGGTGAGAATTGGAAGCTATGTGTACCCACTTACAACGGAAAGAGGGTAATGATCGAAAACCACGACAACCCTACCGCAGGTCATTTAGGAATTCGAAAAACAACCTCTCGCATCACAGGAAGATACTACTGGCCGGGCATGTTCAGGGATATACGGAAGCATGTTCTTAGTTGCAAAATCTGCCAGCGGTACAAGGTGAACCAACAACGCCCTGTCGGCGAAATGTTTACCCAGATACGAACCCGCCAAAACCCGCTCACCAGGGAAGTCAGCACACAAACCTGTAATATAGAAATGATCGACGAAAGACCAAGCACCTCAAAGGGTATAAAAACGAACGGAGCGCAAGCACCCCAACAAAGTAGTGGCCGTAGTCCATTGTTTTCCGAAAGCGGTAGTGGACCAATAGGGGTATTGCCAAGTCCATGGAGTACCAGTAATACCAGTTCTTCAAGGTCATGCGTATCTAAGAGGGCCAGACCGAAAGCCAACCATGTGATTTCTCCCAACGCACCGGTCGATATCCAACATTATAAGGGGTACAGCATGGGGTCTCCAATACCATACCGGATGTCCACCCAACCCACAACGTCCATCCGGACAATAGCAGATCTATACCATCCACCCCCTCAGTACACAAAAGGAACTCCACAAGTTCACGCGAACATACCGACCTACATTTATGATTCAAGGGTGTCCCCAAATGATAAAGGGAAACTAGAAGCATACCTCAGCAAACGCTCGGACATGCTGAACACAGGAACACGCCAGCGCCGCCGCTGCCAATACTTCATCGGAAACCGACGTTATGTGATAACCCGCAAAGCAAACGGCGAAATCTTTATCCGCGAGGGGAGGGAGTAGTGTAAGGCGCAAAGTCACTACCTTTCGTTTTGCGCCACACATTCTGTTCCAACATATATGTATCACTAAACACACCAAATATTTCCTCCATTCTTTTGCAATTAAAAGGGGAAAAAAAACCTATTGTCAAATACATACTCTGAATCATTAATTTAAAATTGGAAGCGTAGTTGAAATACCGTTGATCATTTAGTAAGCATATACGAACTCTTGCATTGTTGTTATTGTATATGAACTCTTGGTTTGTTATTTCTTATTCTTGAAACATAAGTACCGTTGAAAATCTAGTAAGCATATATGAATTCTTGCATTATTGTTATTATTATTGTAAGCATATATAAATTCCTGCGTTATTGTTGCTAATTCTGTACCGTTGATCTCTTATAAATATTAGTTAAATTTACAATAATTGTGAGCCCTGCCACACTATAAAAGGCGAAGCAAATTTCATGAAATCGATGCAGTGTGGCTGGAGGCGTCAAGCTAGTAAGGTGAGCTCAAGAATTTTATCTTAAAGTAATAAAGCTAACGTAATGAATTAACCCGTTTGTTTTCTTGCGAGCATAGCATTAACCAAATTCCCGCGCCTAGATATCCTACAATATCTATATATTACATGCGCCTAGGCCGCGCCACCGTCGCTTGCTCGTCTCCTAGTCCCCGCGCCTAGATATCCTACAATATCTATATATTGTATGCGCCTAGGCCGCGCCAACGTCGCTACATCGCCGCAGTTTCTCTGTTATCGCGCCTAGATATCCTACAATATCTATATATTGTATGCGCCTAGGCCGCGCCACCGTCGCTTGCTCGTCTCCTAGTCCCCGCGCCTAGATATCCTACAATATCTATATATTGTATGCGCCTAGGCCGCGCCAACGTCGCTACATCGCCGCAGTTTCTCTGTTATCGCGCCTAGATATCCTACAATATTTACATATTGAATGCGCCTAGGCCGCGCCACCCTCGCTTGCTCGTCTCCTATTCCCCGCACCTAGATATCCTACAATATCTATATATTGTATGCGCCTAGGCCGCGCCACCGTCGCTTGCTCGTCTCCTAGTCCCCGCGCCTAGATATCCTACAATATCTATATATTGTATGCGCCTAGGCCGCGCCAACGTCGCTACATCGCCGCAGTTTCTCTGTATTCGCGCCTAGATATCCTACAATATTTATATATTGTATGCGCCTAGGCCGCGCCGCCGTCGTGGTCACAACAACCACTGCCGTGTCTTGCAGCACACATTGCTCCGCATCTTGCACCGCTCAGCGATTTGCGACGCTCATCGCTCTGTATCGTATACCGCTTTGCAGCCCCGTCGCTTGTATCCTGTACCGCTTGCCGTTTAAACCCAGTAACGTTCTCGTGTCCTGCAGCGCTCACCGCTCTGTATCTAACCGCTCATCGACCAGTACCGCACGTCGCTTTTTGTACCGCTCACCTCTCTGTACCACTCACCGCACAAAACCCGCTCACATACCGATTTGCAGTAACGCCGTGCCCCGCACCACAAGCCGTTACCGCGCAAAAAAAAAGGCCGAATAAAGAAGGCGAATCTAAGGAACTAGAGACAAGTAACAGCCTGTCTTACAAATTTCTTTGTAAGGAACTTTGGACTCGCTGAGTCACACCCCAGCTACTACAAAACTTCTTTACAAACGTGTAACCTCTCACTATCAATGATATGACCTAAATACTGAATCTGTTTACTAAAAAATTCATATTTTTCACGATGTAGTTTGAAACGTGCTCTCTGCAATATAAACAGAACATGATTTAACCTAGCTACAAGGACCTCTCTATTCGGGGCACTAATTAGAATATCATCTAGATAAACTACCACTCCTTCAAGTCCAGTTAAAAGTGCATCCATAATTCTTTGAAAAATTGATGGGGCAGACGCAATACCATAAGCTAATCTTGTATATTGAAAAAGACCTTTAGACGTTGAAATCGTGGTAAATTTCCTAGAAGCTTCATCTAACTCCAATTGTTGATAAGCCATACTAAGATCAAGTTTTGTAAATTCTTCACCATGTAGTCTAGCAAATAATTCCTCAACACGAGGTAATGGATACCTTTCTACATTAAAAAATGGATTTAGCGTAATTATAAAATCACCACAAATGCGAACGCTACCATCTTTTTTAATAATCGGTACTATGGGCGTACCCCACTCACTGAAACTAACGGGCTCTAACACCTTTAATTCCACTAATTTATCGATTTCTTTTTCAACTTTATCTTTAATTGCTAACGGCAAAGGTCTCGGGCGACAAAACTTAGGAACCACATTTTCTTTTAAACTCAAACTAACTTGTCCTTTGTTAAACAATCCTAAGCTACCATCAAGTAAGTTTGAAAATTTTTGTACTAAATTCACTTCATCTATATCAGAGGGTCTAGACGTATAATTTAGATTTCCAATTTTAATTTTAAACGCTTTCAAAAATTTTCTACCCAACAAAGGTGGTCCCCCCTTTTTAATTACAACAAATTCCATTAATTTGGTTACAGAACCATAAGTTACAATAACATCACACACACCCATTGACAAAATGCTACTACCATCGTAAGATTTCAATAACTCTTTAAAAGGCTTTAGTTTATAATTAAACAAATATTGATTATAAAATGTTTCAGACAATAGATTATTTTCATTCAGATCCTGTATCCACTTGTAATTTAAAATAATTTTAATTTTAATTGGACCATTAAACGAAGAAACTGAAAACAAACTAATGTCTGATTTTTCTACAAAATTTATATTTTGATTTTTACACATAACCTTAAGATGACCTCTTTTGTTGCAATTGTTGCACTTGTAATTTTTAAACTTACAGGAATCTGCTTTATGATTCTCGTACCCGCATACTTTGCATAATTGTTGTTGCAAACGCAATTTATTTTTTCATGGGTGTTCTTTTTATATTGTTTGAGCTGATAACGCTGTACATTCGTTTTGTTTTTAACAAAATATGCCGAGTCTTCGGTTTTAACCTCATATACGCAAACTGCATGTGCTTTACGTATACAATCAGCGTTGTTAACAATTTCAATAATTCGTTCTAGCGATGTAGAAACCGGTTCTAAAAATATTTTGTCAATGGCTGGACCCTTTTCCAAACCCATAACAAATTTGTCTCTTACCGCCTTTTCGAGATACGCATCAAAATCGCATTTTACCGCCAACGCTCTAACTCGCACAGCCCAGTCACTTGCTGATTCAGATGGTTGTTTTTCAGCATTATAAAATTTGTACCTTTCAAAAAATCCAGGTGTGACTGGCTTAAAATGTTGTTCCAAAATTTCAATACAGATCCCATACGTTGTACTAGAATCTTCGATTAACTTTGGCCAAAGTAAATTTTGTAACAATTTATACGCATCTTATGACAACGATGTAATAAAAATGGCTTTTTGCTTTTCAGCACCAGTAATCTCATTTGCCACAAAAAATTGTGACAGCTTTGTTTTAAAAATGTGCCAGTCATTATTAGAGACATCAAATGCTGGAACATTCGCAACCAATTGTGTACTCATATTATTATATTTATGTTTTTTGCCAAACAAAACAAACTTTAAATTTTTACTTTTAATACTTTTTACTTTAAAATGTAACTTTTTAATTTATTTTTACTTTTCACAAAAAAAATAATTTTTCAATTACGCAAAAAAAAGCTCGTCGCCATTATAATGTCTTTATTCAAAAGCAAATCTTATAGTTAGAGATGTTACAACCTAAGATATTAAACGATAATAAAAGAGGAACACATGTGAAGATAACCCTACAAATATTAAAATGATATCCATCTTCTCCCTTCCAAAATAATACAGGATACTGCAATGCATCGTAGGAACGATGCGTTTCACAAATACGTTGCATATTATTATTATTATTATGCCTTTTTTGAAGAATTATATCTCGTGATTCAGCTTCATTACCAACCATCACGATTGCCACTTCATTGATTGTGGGTGCATTAAATCCTCCTCGATGTTGACCACTTGGAACATTGTCGGCCTTTATAACAATTTTATAATTATCAGAAGGCATTCTTTCTTTTGCCGTTTTGAGTAGCCTTACTAATTGATTATGTTCATGAAACATAGCTTGTAGTGATTCTACTATCTCTCTTTTTGTTCCTCTTATAAACTAACAGCGTCGGTCAACTTGTTGATTTGTGTCTCCAATAAAATATATTTGTAAAAATTTGCGATCTATATTTGTTGGTGGCAGTAATGATGATATATTTGACCTTCTATTTTAAACGTTGGCATAAACCCATCACGGATTATGTTTGTAGCACCAAAAGACGTCATTGAAAAACATGAATTATATTTTCGAATATTTAAAAGAAAATGCTTTGAATCGCTGGTATCACCTGCTACGAAACTTAAAAGGGGCTCAGGCGGACTATCTAACTCTTCTAATTTAACTTTTCCACTTAAACAACACATTCCAGGAGCTTCATTTTTAAATTTTAATGTTAAGCAGTAATTGCACACCTGGTTCATTGGCCCAATATTTACAAATGTATATATACTATAGTCTATTGCATTATCATAACTAAACGCTGGTTTTTGTGTTGGTGCATTTGTAGATCTCGTCCGTGTAGTATCAACCAAACGTTAAACTAAACGTTCTTGGGATAAATTTCTATGTCTATTGACTCTTTGATTTTGCCTAGTGTTTCGGCCAATGTTATTCTTTCGAGTTGGAGGCATATTTTGACCGTACAAAAATCTAATATATATTAAAAAATAAAAGTTCTAGTAAACAAATGTAACACTTATATATTGTAGAATTAGTTTTAGTTTTAGAAACGTCCTTTGGTTTTCGCTATATATCGGTTCAAAAAAAAATCACTTACTTGTTTTGTAAATTACAGTAAAATAGGCGATGCCATGCCTTAAAAACTTTTACAGAAACTACGTACATATTATAATAAAAGCATTTGTGTACATTTAAATTTCAACTGTTTTGTGGTTTTATCAGTACCTTACTTTTAACAAACACATAAAAAACAGAAAAGTGGCAAAGCCGCGCCTTTAAAATTTTTTCAAAAACTTTCACCATAGTTTAAGGAACATTTCCTGAAATTGTGGTTCCAAAATAGTTATTGGTCTCTACAATATCTCAATTCTAATCAACATCATTTTTAATTTTCATATATTATAAAAAAGTGGGCGCAGACACGCCTTTAAACTTTTTATACAAACCATCTAAGTGCCATATCAAAGATATTCTGCAACTTTGAGCTTAAATGGTCCCATGGTTTTTACCCGTTACAAACTTTCAAAACTTGCCTTTTATTAATATAGATTATTAGTATTAATATTCGTATAGAAACATATGCACCACCAGGTTCGGGAGAAGATTTTTGGCCAATACTGGATTTGCGGACCATTTTTTAATGAATTTGGAATAAAAGCAACATTTATATGGAATTCGAAGAACATATGCACCACCAGGTTCTGGAGAGGATTTTTGGCCAATCGACATTCAATTTTTATAGCACTAAGTAACCTAACCATATCATATATCAGTATAGTTTTAGTGCTTTTCAAATAATTTCATTCATGAGTTCTGAAGAAAATACATATGTTGTCCTTTAGTATATATCTGCTGCTCCAGAGTGACCATTTCTATATTAGGGCTTGTAGATGAGCTTATAAATAAAAGTAATGGGGTAGATAAAATAATTATTAACACATAAAAACTCCAGGAGCAACACATCATTTTTACATTCGAATGAGCATTTCGGTATATATGAAGGAATTGATATTTATATTGATGGTTGATAGTTACTAGAACGTGATATTCACAACCAATGGTATTAGAAAAGTATCATTTAGCTTCGTATTAAGACCAGATAATAAACTAGAATTCAGTTTTTTGAAATGATGCTGGATAGGTCTAAATTAATTGGCCGATTCAGTTTATTCCTCGAAATAAATTCCTTAACTAAAACACCAACAGGCCAAAGCTGTTTATTTATTAAACGATTAAAAAATTTAACTGGAAGTAGAATTTTATACGTCCCATAGTCCCTTGCCCGGGATATTTTAAATTTAAAAACATTATTTTTGTTTAGCTCAGGCAATTTAAGTAGAATATGGTTAGTGACCATATCAGTTGTAGTATCAACAATCAGACGGGGCACACATAAAGCTTACCGAGCAGGCACTGCAATCAAACCTTCTACAAAATTAAAACTGACCAAGACAAAATCTTTGCTATTACTAAAATGCAGCCTCCCCAGAACGTACGAGAATTAAGCCGTTTTTTGGGCACCACTTCTTGGTATCGACGATTTGTTCCCGATTTTTTAGAAGTCTGACAACCGCTCACTACATTGTTAAAGACAGGACAGCGGGGTCCCGACTAGCAAAAGGCATTCGAACTACTCAAGCAAAAATTAACAGAAGCACCCGTATTATGTTGCCCAGACTTTACTAAGCCATTCGTTTTTCAAACTGATGCCAGCGACATCGGACTTAGAGCTGTTCTTACACAGGAAATTGGCGGTAATGAACGCGTTATCTCCTACGCCAGTCGACATTTGAACAAAGCCAAAAAGAATTACAGTACTACCGAAAAGGAATGCCTGGCAATTATTTAGGCTATTAGGAAAATGAGACCATACTTCGAGGGCTATGGTTTACTATTCTGACCGATCATTTATCCCTAAAATGGCTAAATTCTATCAACAACCCTTCGGGCCGGTTAGCTCGCTGGGCTTTAGAGTTGCAACAATACAATTTCGACATACAATATCGCCGCGGAGGGCAAAATGTTGTGGCGGACACCCTCTCACTACAACCAACTGAATCATGCCGAATCGCTCAAAACACCGAACTTAACAACAATCTAAATTGCCCAAGGGATCCATAAGAAAATAGATGAAATGACGTAAAATCCACAAAAGTATCGGGACTATGCTGTGATCAACGGACACCTTTACCGGCACTTTCCTTCTAAATTACTTGATGCTGACGAACCATCCTGGAAACTTTGTGTACCCAGCCAACAACGACAATTGGTACTCTCAGAAAATCATGATCAGCCAGCTGCAGGCCATTTGGGCATACGTAAAACCATCCCACACATGTACTCACGTTATTATTGGCCGCGAATGTATCGCGATATTGAACGGTATGTCCTCTCATGTGATTCCTGCCAACGTTATAAAGTCAGTCAACAATCTCAATAAAGTGGTTAGCAGATAACCACGTAGTTAAAAACCTGAAATTTCAATGTTATTCTGAAAAAGTACCTAAAAAATACAACTCTTTACCATAAAACTTCTCTGATATGTCACACAATGACTGTTGTCACAAATAAATAAAATAGTGACTTCAGTAGCTGAGTGGCTAAGGCGATGTCATAGTAAGCTCTTCATGCTGCAGACACGTACTCAAATTCAGCTGGGAAACAAAGATAAGAATAAGAATTATGATCAAATTTTCGTGCGATACCCTGGCATTATAGTCACAACTGTATTATCGCCAATATATTAAAAATAAAAATAAAAAAATTAAAAATAAAATAATTGTTTTCGTTTAAAATTGAAGAAAATGGTCATATATGAAATAAATTAAAAATGCTATTTTTTTTTATGTAAAATCAAATATATTTTGTACAATTTTATTATTTATTTTTCCTTCTCAATATCGCAAAAAGCGACATTTTTACTAGCAATTGTATACAAAATTGTTCCATATTTATAAAAGAAATAAACGTCATAACATAAAATATCAGAGTTGTAATCACATCTCGGACATGTCTAATAATATATTTTTTTATTAGTGCTCGAATACAAGAGGGCGGCAGGCGCAAGGTCTTTTTTTGACTTTCCTGCTAGAGCGTTTATAATAAAGCAGCAGCGGCAAATTTTTTCTTTAGTTTTCTTTCATTTCATAAAGCTAGCAGCAGCCGCATTTGAAAAACCCAGCCGCAAACACATTTTCCACAAAGTTTACACATAAAAGAGAGTAATTTCTTTGCGGTTGCAGCTCTATTGTGTTCGAATTCTTAAGTGTAAACATTATGATAGTGATATGAGATTGAAATTTTCTATTTTTACTCGTATCAAGAATTTATATGATATGCTTAAATCTTGAGATTTTAATCATTTCAAGGAGTTACTCATCTATTTTAAATTGGCAAATATTTCGCTTTGTCTTTTTGTATTGCATATTGACTTAATAATTAATTTGCATTAATTTGAAAAAAAAAAATAAATGAATAATATTAAAAAATTTTATTTTTGATAAATAAAGATAAAAATAGTTTTATCTTTAAGATAAACTGCACAGATTTAAGAACTGCACAGATTTTTCTGATTTATGTTGCCTTTCTTAAATTCGCTCTATTGTTTTTCACAGTTTATGCTTTTCATTTTCACGCAGTCTTATATTATTGAGATGGAATTTTGTTTACAATTTGATTTTATATGCAGCCTATGCTTACATACTCATACTGCTCGCTGTAGTTTTTGGGCTTGTTAAGTTCTTTGATCCGGCTTTTTTTCGTTGCTGTTTCTAAGTTTCCACTTAGTCCATACCAACGTTGATAACCCCCCACCAAAAAAAAAAAAAGAAAAAATTTGTTAAAATTTTATCTGGTTTTATAAAATAGAGAATTTTTAGAAGCATACAACAAATAAAACAATAAATTTGCATGCGTACATGTGTGGTATAGATAGAATTTAAACAAAATAAAAGTCTAATTTCGTATTGACAATATAATGCCTAAAGCAAAAAAATCGTCAAAAAGAGTCAGCAATGATAGACAAAAGAATCATTACAAACCAAAAGATTTAATATGGTAAGCCAACACTGCAACTCAGTTTATGTCCATTACAAGAAAGAAAATTATAAAATGTTACATGAAAAAATGCTATCACGAAGAAAAAAATGGCGCTTAACCTAACACCGAATTATATAAAAGAAAACTGAAACGAACGAAAGTAAAGTGAAATTATTTAAATAGATGTATTGAGCGCCCTTTTTATCTATTGCAAATATTTGTAAATATAATTTCATCTGAACTAAAAAACTATAATTTTTTTAGGACAAAAATGAGAGGTTTTCCGTCATGGCCCTCTATGGTAAGTGTATTAAGCAAATTTCTTATAAAAAGTTTTATATTGAAGAGGTGGAAGACTGGCGTTTTTTACTATTTTTTTCTCTTCAGAATGTATTGCCTGAACCATAGCTTGTTCTACTTAAATCTAGATGTATACAAAATTATTTATAATTCATATATATATAATATATACTCTTTAATAATCTTGACGAGTGATATTTAGTATTTAGTGGGCATCAATTCTATATATTCCACATATATATATCCTAAAAGAAAATAATGATTGAACCTTTATGGAGTAGCTTTTGCGTTTTCGCATAAAATGTGAAATTACAAACGTTGCCGTTAAAGTGATGGCCGTGCATTCAATTGCTATAGCACTAAGTAACCTAACCATATCATATATCAGTTTAGTTTTAGTGCTTTTCAAATCATTTCATTCATGAGTTCTGAAGAAAATACATATGTTGTCATCTAGTATATATCTGCCGCTCCAGAGTGACCATTTATATATTAGGGCTTATAGATGAGCTTATAAATAAAAGTAATGGGGTAGATAAAATAATTATTAACACATAAAAACTCCAGGAGCAACACATCATTTTTACATTCGAATGAGCATTTCGGTATATATGAAGGAACTGATATTTGTATTGATGGTTGATAGTTACTAGAATGTGATATTTACAACCAATGGTATTAGAAAAGTATCATTTACCTTCGTATTAAGACCAGATAATAAAGGATGGTTAAACTAGAATTCAGTTTTTTTCAGTTTATTCCTCGAAATAAATTCCTTAACTAAAACACCATCTGGCCAAAGCTGTTTATTTATTAAACGATTAAAAAATTTAACTGGAAGTAGAATTTTATACGTCCCATAGTCCCTTGCCCGGGATATTTTAAATTTAAAAACATTATTTTTGTTTAGCTCAGGCAATTTAAGTAGAATATTATTAGTGACCATATCAGTTGTAGTATCAACAACCAGACGGGGCACACATAAAGCTTACCGAGCAGGCACTGCAATCAGGTCTTTTACAACCAGAGCACTTTGCGAATTGCTGGACAATCAGCATTTGATTCTAAGCTTCGTTATATCCTACTTATTGAGTTTTCTGTAAACAAGGCGATATCTGTTCTTGGCTTTATAAAAAGATGGTCAAAGGAATTTAATGATTCTTATGTTACCAAGAGCTTTTAGGCTTGTTAAATATTCAGTTGTTGTATGGGTATCAACTTAAAGAATTTATGTTGATATCATTGATTCAGTTCAACGAAATTTTTTACTTTTTGCACTTCGTGATCTGGATTGGAATCCTGATGTACGTTTACCACCCTCTAATGACATGTTAATACTGATTAACTTACCTACATTGGAAAAAAGACGTGATATGTTAGGAGTTACTTTAATTGCTAAGAGGCGATATTTGCTCTCCATCTTTACTGAAATAATTTCTCTAATTTTAACCCTCTCGGTTTTCAAGCTTCTATTTACCTTTGAAACTAACTCACTGCCGCACAAATTATTTACTTTATAGTCCGTTTCGAGTATTGTGTAAAATTTTTAAAGGTTAATTTACTTTTACTCCTTAATATTAAGTAGCTCTAAGTTTACATTTGTTTTAACCTTAATCTCTATTGCTTGTTTTGGCGATTGTTGTTATTGCTGCTGCTTCCTGTACTGTTTCTAAATATTTATATTCCTTAATTTAAGTTTAGTTTAGTTGGCTGTTATCAAAATTGTAACTAACTTAAAAAATGAACATGAATAAATTCACCATATTTTACGCCTAATTGCGTAAATGTATCTTCCATTATCTTGATGTATACTCTCTGGTGTGGTGGTGAAAAGTGACTTCTTTGTTGAGTACTCCAGTAACCGTTTCCCCGGTGAATGAGGCGTACTCAAGAACGGATTAACAAAATTTTGTATGACGTTTTCCGTATCATTACCATTTTTAAGCAGACCTTCTCTACTTGATTAATCGGTAGCATGGTTCTAATCCTTTGCACAATTGTAAAATTTATTCGCAATTTTACAATCGCCAAATAAATAACTAATATAATCGCTATTAAGCTTACACATTCCGTTACTTGGAACTAATAAAAATAACTACTTGACAAAATATTTATGCACCGTTAGTTTTTTATTATTCAACAATGAAAATAACGCATGAAAAACATACACTTAAGCTACTAATAGCATTTTCGCAATTTTTAATATTTTTTCACAAAGTTTTTTGAAGAATAGTTAATTAGCTTTAGATTTGACTCTGTCAAATTTAGACCCGATCAGAGCATTTTTAAAACCTGTTTCCATATAATTATATTTTACGAAGTAACTTATAAGGCAGTATGTACAGATATAATTAAATTAATATAAATAGTTAAGTGGTGTGGGGCATTAAATGGCCAGGCTGACCGGCCTCTTCCCCATACAAGACTATATTTTAAAATAAATCTTATTTTTAGTACCATTTTTCATATAATTTTACTTTACGAATACAACAATCCCTCGTTTTGCACGGGAGATACTACAAAACCGTGTTTTTCAAAATTTACATGGAAAAACCGTGTAAAACGAAAACGACTAAATAAGCTTTTTTTAGACATTTATACACAACACAACACAAAATATAACTAGTACACTTATGCCCATTATTACAGTCATTACTCAAACAATGACTAATTGTTATCATTTAACAATTTGTTGATTTTTCATTATTATAGTGCTTTCAAATATGACTAATGGTTATTGATTTTATATCTGGTAAGACCGTGAAAATCATATGATTTTATTGTCAAAATAAATAAATAAATATTTTTCAATTTTAAAAAATTGTATAAAAATTTTGTATATTTTGTTTTAAATAAACGTAAAAATAGTATGGAAACCAAAAAAGGAGAAAATTCAAACAGAATTTTTATTTGTTATACCATCCACCTTAGGGAAGAGGGTATATTCACTTTGATCATCCGTTTACAACACATCGAAGGAAGCGTCGGAGACCCCACAAACCATATATATTCTTAATCAGCATGAAAAGAGAAATCGTTTGAGACATGTCCGTCCGTGTGTCCGTCTGTTGTTGGCACTCTCACGGTCGTAATTTTTGAGATATCAAATTAAAACTTTGCATACGTATTCTTAGTTCAATTTCGCTGTTCCGTATTGAAATTGGGCCAACAACGGACGGACACACGGACGGACATGTCTCAAACGATTTCTCTTTTCATGCTGATTAAGAATATACGAGTATATGGTTTGTGGGGTCTCCGACGCTTCCTTCGATGTGTTGTAAACGGATGATCAAAATGAATATACCCTCTTCCCTAAGGTGGAGGGTATAAAAAAAATATTGTACTTCATTTAAATAAAACAATTAAGAAAACTAAATTTCGCTTAGGCCAAATCTTACATACCCTCCACCTCCATAACGGTGGGCGTGGCAAATATATATATATATATTGCACCCTCTAATAATGTATGTCTTACGTATTAGCATGCAAGTCTACTTTTACGTTGAATATGGTTTTTTGTAAATTATGGGCGTGTCTATTATCCGACCAGGCCTATTTTTGGCACGTCAGTCAATGAGATAAGTACGTATACGGGTACCAAATTTCAAGTTCCTAGGTAATTTATTGTGGCGGATATAAAGATTTTTATTAAGTGTGGGCGTGTCTGTTATCCGATCATGCCCATTTTTGGCATGAAGCTAATACTTTAATATGTACATACCAAATTTCAAGTTATAGTTCAATTATTGTGGCAGATAAATAGTTTCTTGTTGATAGTGGGCGTGGCTCTTGACCGATTTCTCCCATTTTAAATAGCGATCTGCGTGCAAAAACTAAAAGTACAAAATTTACGCCCGTGAGAGTGCCAACAACAGAGAGACACATGGACATATATGTCTAAATCGACTCAGTTTTTGACGCTGATAAAGAATATACATACTTTATAGAGTCTCTGACGCGTCCTTCTGGGTGTTGCAAACGAAAGAATGAACTTAGTATGCCCTCATCACTGAGGTGGAGGGTATAAAAATTTTGGAAAAATAACTATAAATAAGACTTATCTTCCTAATTTTAATCAAACTTAATTGCTGCCACTTTCAACGATGAATCTTCTTTTTGGAAATTGTATAATATCAGATTCATCACTGGATACCATAATCTCATTCTGCTTCTACAGTTGCTGTATTGATTTTAGTCGTAGTTTGCTGAGACATTTAAGGAAAAAATCTGAAATAAAGTGTTACCAGGTTTACAATTAAGTAGAAATTAGTCATTTTCTATATAATTTTTTTTAAAATTTTTATTTTAAAAACCATGTAAGATCGAAAACGTCCAAAATGAGTACCGTATAAAACGAGGGATGAGTGCGTATTATTGGGCTTGACCGAATATAAAATTTTCATTAATACGCTGCACCACTTGTGGTAAATAGTATATTATGTTTATGGGGATGTTTGTAACGCTTAAACCTTCAATTATACCGATCGATTCAAGATACATGTATTGGGCGGTCCTTTTTGAAAATTGATACGACTGAACCATTTTAGAACCTCACCCATATAAAAAAAATTTGATTTCATAAACAAACAAAAAATGAAATAAACATTTTTACATATTTATGATGTTGAAATTTTTCAAAACAAAAGTGTAAAAAAAATTATTTTTCATAGAAATTAAATAATATATCAAGTGGTGTAGGGTATTTGATGGTCGGGCTTGACTGACTATAATATCCTCACTTATTTTTAGATTGTCGAACCGCCAACCGTAGAATTAATGGATCAACCGCACAAACCTAATTGTAAATGTGTTTTTTTCTTTGGTACGCGTAATTTGTAAGTAAACGGCTGTGTTTTCGGTAGAACGAGAATAACACAACTTATTTTTTTATACCCTCTTCATAATATATGGGGTATCTCATATTTGTCATTCCGTTCGCAACACCCAGAGGCGACCCTACAGAATATATACATATATATGTACGTTCTTGATCAGCATCTATGGCCGTATGTTCTTGGCATTCGTAAATTTTGAGACATTTTATAGAAAACCACGTACGTTGGAACGTAATATATATATACTATTAGGGGACGTACTTATATACCCCTTTCACCGTTTGTATGTAGATGTTGAGGGTACTTAAAATTTGGCCTAAGCCAAATTTGGATTTTTACTTTATTTTAAAAATTAACATTACACTTGCAGTGCTTGGGTAGAGACGAATAATATTAAACCTTTTGAGGGCCCCTGGAAGGAAATATTCTCCGCAATCAATAAACCGAATTCATTCCTTATGGCGTTAGAGGATATTAAAAATTATATGAGTGATCAAACTGAAATTGATGCTGAGATTAATAGAAATATTGGCATAAATCATACTAAAAAAATTGATTTTGATAGCTTCACTGAAGAAGACGACATTAGTAATGACGAGAGAGTTCTTAATGTTTCAGCAGATAATAATGATGCGAAAGGGGACGGGGCAGAATCTGAAGGTATGGAAAATGAAACGCTGCTTAAGCGCAGTAAGGCAAAAAACGCATCGGGTGCCGCTATACCTAAATCGACCATATCTGCCAAATCCACAACGAAACGTCGCCGCTTCTCGCAAGCTCCACTGTCCACCACCAAATGTAAACGCAGCAATTCTGTGAATGCTTTAGATAGGAATTTGGATACAACAAAATCGCTTAACACATCGTTGGCGGCCAATTTGGGTAGTAGCAGTGCATCACGACGCTCCATCAATAACATTGGTTTGCTGAATCGTCCGGTGGTGGCACGTCCTCAAGCACAAGCCATCGATATGAATTCACGTTCGCAAACATTAGCTGAACGTGATATAACGCCATCTAACCTGATATTTGGTTTTCTCGGTTTGGGTATAATGGGTTCGGCCATTGCCAAAGATTTGATTTGTACAGGACACAAAGTAGTTGTATGGAATCGTACTGTATCCAAATGTAAACCCTTTGAGGATGCCGGCGTTGTGGTAAAGAGTACACCCATGGATGTGGTAGAAGCAGCTGATATTATATTCTGTTGCGTTTCCGGACCTAAAGCTTCTAAAGATGTAAGTTTTAAGAATCCTACAAATGAATATTTCTGTAATATTAATTAAATTAGTTGGTATTTGGCAATTGCGGTGTATTGAGTGTGTCCTGCTTATGTAATAAGGCTTACGTGGAAATGTCAACAATAGATCCAGAAACTTCGCAAGATATTGCCGATGGTATAACGCAAAATAATGGTCGTTATTTAGAAGTACAAGTAAGTTGGAGTATCAATCTAAGTGTTTATAACTCCTTCCCTTTTCTATCTCAATTAATAGATACACGGCACCCGTCAGGAGGCTGAAGATGGCATGCTTATCATATTGGCGGGGGGTGATCATACCGTATTCGATGAATGTTATTCCTGTTTTAAAACAATTGCCAAAAATACCTTTTTTTTGGGAGGTAGGTGTCTATCATATGCTATATTTAGCAAAATTGTATTTTTCACTTCGGGTTTACTGGCAATATTATTATATATAAAATATATTTTAGCAAAGATTGGTAATGCTTGCAAGGTTAATCTTATACTACAAACCGTAGTCGGTGTCAGTTTAGTGGGGTTAGCTGAAGCTTTAGCTTTGGGTAAGTTGCCAATAAAGTCTCTATTAAATATATACCAATATTTTTTCTTTTTTATTAGCTGATCGTTTTTCAATCTCTTTAAAAGATATCATTAACATATTTGAGTTAACTCCTATTAAATCACAACTGTTATTAGATAAAGGAAGAGGTAAGTTATTGTTTTATTTCGGAGGGTCTCGCGTTCGACAACAATCCAACCTGTGTATGAAATGATGGGGTGTTTTTAAAATCTTTCTTAATTGGATTGTTCTGAGACATAAGAATTGACAGAATCGCATAACATTGTCACAAAAATTGTTTGCGTTTATAGTGTGATGGGGTGTTTTTGAAATATTTCTTCATTGGGAGTGGAAGAGGTAAGATAGGCACGATGTATGCATTCGTAGGTAACATGTCATGAATATGGCTTTAAGAAAATGCTAGTTCCTATTTATATTGGAAAACCACGCCCACAATCGTAAAAATATATCACCCAAAAAAATTAAGCTACAATGTTAAACATTTATTTATAACGAGTCATTCTATCAAGAGGCTGAAAATAGGCGGTATGGTATAACATATAGGCCCACAATAAAAAAAAAATTCTTTGGATGTGACGGATTACATATTGAAGAGTGCAATGAGACACATCACACCCACATTTTATATATTTTGTAGATGTAAAATATATATTTAAGATTTGGGGAATAACAAATTTCGTTTTTTTATACCTTGCACTACTTGTAATCAGAATCAAAATTTAAAAATATTTACGTTCACTGTGGGCCATGTAATTTGTTTAGAATCTACAAGTCATTAAAAAGTTTCTATGAAATTGCGTGCAAGGACATGAATGAGACGAATAGGACTATTTTAATTGACGTCCTTAAATAGCAAAAAAAATTGCCATTGCAAAATTTTTTGACAAAATTTGGCTTAATAAATGATCTGGCCAAATATTATTTATTCCTAGAACCATTTTCATATAATGATCAGCCTTATTATAATTCTTACGTCACTTATGTAAGAAATATCACCGTAACTTCACATGGGGTATTATAGTTCTTACTTAAAGTGCTGCGAGATTTTTTTAAGTTCTCACTCTTTCACTACACCATTTTAAGGTTAAATTGAGAACTTCCAAATTATAATTGAGAACTTGCAAATTGAAATTGAGAAACTGAAGTTGTAAATTGAGAAAGCCAAACTCAAATTGAGAAAACTAAATTGAAATTGAGAAAACCAAGTTCAAATTGAGAACTACCAAATTGAAACTGAAAAAACAAATTCAAATTGAGAAAACCAAATTGAAATTGGGAACTTCCAAATTGAAATTAGGAGCTTCCAAGTTCAAATCGAGAAAACCAAATTGAAATTGGGAACTTCCGAACTCAAATTGAGAAAACCAAATTGAAATTAGAAACCAAGTTCAAATTGGGAATTTCCAAATTGAAATTGAGAAAATTAAATTAAAATTGAGAAAATCAAGTTCAAATTGGGAACTTCCAAGTAAAAATTGAGAAAACCAAATTGAAACTGAGAAATTTAAGTTTTATCCAAATTGAAATTGGGTAACTAAAGTTTGAAATTGAGAAAACCAAATTGAAATTGAGAAAATCAAAATTGAAATTGAGAAAACGAAACCAAATTGTAAATGAAAAAAATAAAATTGAAATTGGCAATTCAAAATTGTAATTGAGACAATAAAATTTGAAATTAGTAAAATCCAAATTGAAATTGGGAAAATAAAGTTTTGATATTGAGAAAATCAAAATTGAAATTGGGAACTCCCAAATTGAAATTGAGAAAATAAAAATTGTAATTGGTAATTTAACATTTGAAATTGGAAAAATACAAATTGAAATTGAGAGAATGCATTTTAAAATTAAAAAATTTTAAAATTTAAATTGTAAGTTAAGAAAATTAAAATTGAAAATTGGGTATTTAGTAAATAAGATAAACCTATTTTTATGCTTCAAACTTAAATATTTCATTCCATATATTTTATTTGCATGTAGAAAAAAAATGAATGGATATAAAAGTAAAAATTCTCGAACTTAAAATACATATATACATACATAGATAAAAACTTTATAAATAATTCTCTTAAGTTATATTAACAACACTTAATTTAAGTGAAAAATTGGAAAATTGTATCATTACTTTCCAACTGGCGTATCCTCTAAATTAATTGCTCTTTCATAAAAGGTTGTAGTATGTTTTCAATATTAATTTTCTTAACTTACAATTTATATTTTAAAATTCTAAAATTTTAAAATGCATTCTCTCAATTTCAATTTGGGAATTCACAATTTCAATTTTGATTTTCTCAATATCAATTTTTATTTTTCCAATTTCAATTGAGATAAATTTTAAAATTTTAATTTTTGAATTACCAATTTCAATTTTATTTTTTTCAATTACAATTTGGTTTCGTTTTCTCAATTTCAATTTTGATTTTCTCAATTTCAATTTGGTTTTCTCGATTTGAACTTGGAAGTTCTTAATTTCAATTTGGAAGTTCCCAATTTCAATTTGGTTTTTGAATTTCTTTTTTTCAATTTCAATTTGGTAGTTCTCAATTTCAATTTGGTTTTCTCAATTTGAACTTGGAAGTTCTCAATTTCAATTTGTAAGTTCCCAATTTCAATTTTGTTTTCTCAATTTGAATTTGTTTTTTTCAATTTCAATTTGGTAGTTCTCAATTTGAATTTGGAAGTTCTCAATTTCAATTTGGTTTTCTCAATTTGAATTTGGGAGTTTCCAATTTGAACTTGGTTTTCTCAATTTCAATTTAGTTTTCTCAATTTGAGTTTGGTTTTCTCAATTTAAAACTTCAGTTTCCCAATTACAATTTGCAAGTTCTCAATTTTAATTTAGAAGGTATCAATTTAACCTTAAAATGGTGTAGTGCAGTTGATTTGGTAAATCAGCTGTTAAAAATTTTACTTTTATTAATATTTGTATGAACAATAGAATAATTGGATTGTGTGAAAAATATATAAAAAAATTAGTTTTATGGATTGTGACACTGATAGTGAACCAGAAAATTATCATAGTTTAAAAATGTGAAGAAGGCAAATTAGGGATAAGTCAAATTCGCTAACATTGCCGGACACAATGTAAGTAAAAATATAATAGTATTAATATAAATAAGTCCAGCGTAAAATCATTGCTTTAATTTATAGCTTTCATGGATTGTTTGGGGTTTCAAAACCTGCATTTACATATTTATTAAAAAAAGAGATCTTGCCCATAATAAAACTTGCGGCATGCTTACGGTTTTTTGTTGAATGTGCTTGGTATAAACTACATTTTCAATAATTTTAAATGACATTAAGTATTTTGGAAAGCAAAATTTGCAGTGAATTTATAAAATTTCCTGCGAAAAATGAAAAGACAGAAATAAAACATTTTTTGGAAAAGTTTGGATTTCCGGGTATTATTGGCTGTGTAGACGGGACACACGTTAAAATTATATCACCAAGTCCATATTATCTTTTTTTTATATAAATTATCTTTATAATTGTTTAAATAATTTCTCTCAATCAAAAAACGGGTGTGAAAAAATCTCCTTTTTCTCAATTACGTGATAACCATAGTAACAAAAAAACATATGTTTTCGATAAATATGACTTTAAGTGAGAACTATAATACCGTTTTTGTGTTGACGTGAGATATCTCACGAAAAGTGGTAAGGCTAGATATTTCAAAAAATAACTTATTGTGTAGGGTATTAAAAAATCAGGCTTCTCTTCTTTTATTCTCACCTGTTGTCATAGATTTGGTCTGATTTCGAAATTAAACTTTAATTTAAACTAAAATTTTGTTTTGTTTTTGTTTTACGTGCAATTCTTGTAGAAATGGCCAATGGAATTTTTAATCCTCAACAACGGTTACGTCACATGCAAAAGGATTTAAGATTAGTATTGAATATGGCCGAACAATTGGATGAGTCGATGCCAGTTACAGCTACAACAAATGAAGTGTTTAAACATACCAAACGGCTGGGTTACAGTGATCATGATGCGAGCGCTGTTTTCGTAAGATCTCGATTTTAACATTTACTATAACAACAGCAACCACATCAATAATTATATTTATATGCGATCAACTAATATTTGATTTAATGATGTTGGATATTTATTTTACATACAATATAAAATAATTGAATATTATTCAATATATGTTGATGATATGACAATAAATAAATATATGTATATGTGAAGAGAAAATAAAATCATAGTAAAAAAAAACAAGTTAGAGAAGTTCGGTTAAGACCGAAGCTTAAATACCCTCCACCTTTTATAATTCTCTAAAAAATAAGTTCCTATTGCCATATTTATGTATTTCATGTACTTACGCAAATAGTGTTTTTTTTTTATTATAGGCGTTTGCGTTATCCAATCACGCCCATTTTTGGCACAGTGTTGGATAACGGTACCCTTTATATATATACAAAATTTCAACTTGATAGGCATAATATTGTGCGATATATAATTTTTTAAAAATACAATTTTTTCGAGGTATGATGAGATTTTCGTTTATTGTGGGCGTGCCTCTTTACCGATTTTGCTCAATTTCAATACGGAAAAGCGAATTGATACGTATGCAAAGTTTCAATGTGATATCTCAAAAATTACGACCGTGAGAGTGCCAACAACAGACGGACACACGGACGGACATGTCTCAAACGATTTCTCTTTTCATGCTGATTAAGAATATATATGGTTTGTGGGGTCTCCGACGCTTCTTTCGATGTGTTGTAAACGGATGATCAAAATGAATATACCCTCTTCCCTAAGGTGGAGGGTATAATAAGGAAAAAATATTATAGTCGGTCAAGTCCGATCTAATTGATGTGGAGTATTACCACATACATACCACATACACACATTACTTCTTAAATTATTCCTTAAATTATGGTACTGGAGGATCACCTTCGTTTGTTTTTAGATTCTTTTATTTAATTTAAATTTTAAAACATACAATTCATTTTTTAACAAAATTCTACGGCGCTTTAATTCTTATCTTTTTTGCGTTCTTTGCTTTATATCTACTCTTCTGTTTTCTTGTGTCTACTACTAATTTAAACAACTTTTTTTACTCTTTTTGCAACTTTATATACAGGGTGTCCCAACATGTTCCCCCCCGTTGAAAGGGAAACTATCAACCTAACTTTAGGCGGTTATATCATGTGAACCTTGTTCAATAGGTAACTTGCAAAGCTTCGTTATCGCTTTTTTTGTATATGCCTTTTGATGTTTTCACTTCCAACACTCGAACCTTTCCATCTGCTCCAGGACACGTTGCGATCACACGACGCAAGGGCCAAGTGAGAGGAGGGGTACTATCCTCTTGTAAAAGTATCATATCATTAACTTGTATGTTGTTTTGAGCCATAGGCCATGTTATTGTTTTTTGCAAAGTTTTCAAATATTCCTTTCTCCATCCATCCCAAAATTGTTGTTGAATCCATTTTGATTTATGATAATGCTTTAAAAAGTTCATATATATTCCTTTGGCGGATGATTCAGGCAGAGCTGTTGACGTTCGTCCAATTAAGAAATGCGCTGGCGTGAACGCGTCCAAATCGTTCGGATCACTTTAGAGAGGAGTTATGAGACGGCTATTGATCATGGCTTCACCTTGACAACATAACGTGTGCAAGACATCAAAATTAAGAACGTAATTTTGAATTGTACGACAAAGATAATATTTGGCTTGTTTCACCTCAATATCCCACAATCCTCCAAAGTGCGAAGATCTGGGAGGAATATAGTTCCACGATATATCTTGTTGACAACAAGCTTCAACTACCTGTTTTTTTTTTTTTTTTAATTTTCTGAACAAAATGAATTCAACAATTCACGTAGTTCATTATTGGCTCCAACGAGATTTGGGATATATTTTCGTACATCGTCCTCGACGGGAAATAAATCGTTTTAGTGCAGATATGAATGCTGCTGTTGTAAGATCTGGGACCAATTCTAAATGAACTGCTTTAACGGCAAAACAAATAATGTAAACCTTGGTTGGTGATCTTTCACGAATTTGACTGGACTAAAAATGGACCGCAATAGTACTTGAAATGGATGTGTTTGTGTGATTCTTTCAATAGGTAGCGAACCCATAATTTGTTGCGCAGTGATTGGTCGCATGCGGTATAATATAGCGAAGTTTTATTGTATTTTTAGTATTAATGATCCAAAATTTATCTCTAATTATGTTATGAAGTGTCAGTGCTTACGATGAAGGTTATCAATTAAGGTTTTGACAAATGCATCAGAACCTGGCAAAACGATTGGATGTTTCGTTGTAAACGGTATATTTGAATGTGAAAGTCTACCACCAACTCTGATTAAACCTTCGGGAATAAATGGATACAGTTGTCATAGTTTTGAAGAATGATGTACTTGTTTGTTCGATTGTAAACGTTTTAATTCCAAAGAAAATGATGATGTTTGCACAATTTTACAAATGGTTAAAAGTGCATTGTTGATTGATTTGGTTAGTGTGTTTATGACGTTGACGAGTATTATAAATGATTTAATAATAATTTTGATTTACGCGTTGTTGATATAATAATCAATATATATATGTTGAAATACACTTGTTACTCTTAAAAACACAAGTTCACCATGAAATTTATGTAATTGTATGATTTATATATATTATTCAATAATAAAACTTTTGGCTTTTTATCAGGTGTTAAGGGCTTTTTAGTTAAAAATAGTCAAATGTTTTCAAGCGAATTCAAAACGACGGTTAATAACTTAAAAGAGACAAACTATGCAGTTTGGAAGGTTAAAATGGAACTAATCCTTATAAAAGAAGATCTATGGGATTTAGTTTCCAAAGAAAGCCCACAACAACCCGACGCCATCTGGTTAAAGAGGGATGGACAGGCAAAGGCATGCATTGGTCTAATGATTGAAGATGATCAATTCATATATCTTAAGAATGCGACTATAGCTAAAGATTATTGGAATAAGCTCAGGGAGCATCATGGGAAATCATCGCTGAGTACTCGGGTTTTTATAATGAAAACAATTTGCAAAATGCAGCTAAATGATGACTCTAAAATGGAATCACATGTCAATGTTATGACCAGATACATTGATCAACTTTCTGTTATGGGTGACCGATTAAGTGACTCGTGGGTAGTTGCAATGCTATTGAGAAGTCTTCTTATGACCCTTTAATTGTGGCTCTAGAAGCTTGAAGCGATGATAAGTTGACTCTTTATTTTGTCAAGAGCAAGTTAATAGAAGAAGCTACACGAAAAGTCCATAAGAGGAATGAATCAGACACTGCAGTTTTGAAAGTACATAAAAGCAAACTGCATAAAGAAAACCAAACATCTAGTGGTAGAAAATGCTTTTACTGTGACAAGGTTGGACACATCAAAAAGAACTGCAAGTTTTGGAAGGAGTCTATGCTAAAGAAGAACAAAGTGAATCTAATGGAGTTCAAAAAGGAAGATAAAGTAGAGCAATGTTTCTGGGTCGCAGGTGTTTCACAGGGAGACTGGTTCATTTATTCTGGAGCAACTTGTCATATTTCAAATCAAAAAAAATTTTTTAAAACACTGGATGAAAGTGTTGCAGAACCAATGGTTTTCAAAAAAAAGCTAGTAGTAAAGGGTATGGTTTTCTGGATGTTTCAATTCGTAGCGATCATTCAGAAAGGATATCAGTACAGAATGTGTTGTACGTACCATCTATAGAGAGTAATCTATTATCAGTAAAGAAGTTAACGGAAAGAGGTTACACAGTGGTTTTCCAAGAAAGTTTATGTAAAATTACCAAAAATGGATCAATAGTAGCATATGGTGATTTAAAAAATGGTCTGTATAAACTGAGATGTAAAGAAAACGGTGTCAATCTTATAAAAGGTGCAGATCATAAATGTTGTATCCATGACTGGCATAGAAAATTTGGTCACCGCGACTTTGAAGTGGTGAGAAAAATGATTGCAAACAGTGGAATTAATTTAACGAAATGTACACACTGCACACTAAACAGAAGTGACAAAGAATTTTTGGCGAAGTGTGGTACACAGCAACGTCACCATATGCTCCGCAACAAAACGATGTTGCAGAAAGGCGAAATCGTTATCTAGTAGAGATGGTGAGATGTATGTTGATTGATGCCAATTTAGAAGCATTTTTTTGGGGAGAAGCCATCTTAATAGCGAAGTTTATTCAAAATCGCACATTTACAAGATCTAAAGCTAAGATTCCTTTTGAGGTTTGGGAAGGTAGGAAGGTGGACATAAGTAAATTCGAAAGGTTTGGTGCTCAAGCACATGCACTGATACCATCACAAAAACGGAAAAAGTTATATGACAAAATAGAAGTTTTGCTGTTTGTGGGGTAT